>VYZW01025507.1:15355-35294 GCA_013401315.1 Balaeniceps rex
TTGACAGACTACGCAATCATAAATGTAATTATTTAATTATTTATAAATTATTTATAAACCATGTAAGGGCAAAGGAGAAAGCTTAGAAAGGGATTTCATTCAATGGGGCAAAGTACATGACTTCAGATTTTGACTTCAACGAAAAAATCTTCCTTATGATAATTCAGCTGTTTTCCCTGGAAAGAAAAATGTAAACTTTTTAGAGTACCATAGGTGTTACGATATGGGTGAAAGCCTGCAAGATGGAATATGAACTTTTTAATCAGTAACATTGTATACTAAGAGTTTCAGTGAGTATCTGCAAATATTTCGGGCTTGCTTTAAGAAACTTTGTCAAACTGCAATTTTCCCATTAGAATTTTATTTTTATTTTATTACTTCAACTTGAAATACAGAAGTGAAAGGAATACTGTCTTTGCGAGAACCATCTTGGACACAACTAAGAAACCTGCTGAAAACTGCTGTTAAGTTTAAGCTTTAAATAACACTTAATTCAAATTGTACATACAAAGAATTTTAAGGAATTAATTTCAAAATATGTAATGAAGTACAGTAAAAATGATATTTTAAAGTAACAGATTAGATTTATGGATTTGTCATTTTAGGACTGTTATAACAGATACTTGAAAAAAAAATACGTGCCACGCTAGCAAAACCAGCTTTTGCTCTTTGTTTTTATCTTGGAAGACTAACTATGGTTAAAATAGTAGAGGAAAGTCACAAGAGATCTGCTTTCAATGTTTTATTTTATTTCTTCTCTGTAAAATGAAGGAAGCAAGTCTTTAAAGGATCTGTAAACCAGGACAGAAGAAGGAATCATTGCCCAGGATGATGGGGCAGATAAAGCAATGCACAGCCAAGGGTATAAACCAGATGAAAATGAAATACCACAGGGCATCTCCCCATCGAGGTCATAAGAAACATGCAAAGTTGGTCATGGGATAATTTAACTATTGAAACTGGCTAAGCAGAAATCTGGCATTGAAAAATGTTACCTAAAACCCCACAAACTTTCAAATAAATTAGTCAGAGGTGATGGAGTTTCCTCTAATTTTAAATAATTTAAATTGTTCTTAGATGAACTGAAACTCAGGTACTTGCTGCCATTAACTAAAGTCATACATTTACAACTGATTCTGAAACTAGTTCTCCAGATTTAACATCATAAAAGTAATCAAAGTGATCTTAACCCTAAACTATCTTTCATCATTGTCATGACTGAGTTATAAATACATTTAAAAGCACTTATTAATTATCAAGCTTTCCAGTACAGTAAACTAAGACAGGACTTCCAGTACTATCAGGTAATATCCTGTCTAATAATACCCTGAAGGCAATATCCTGAAGAACTAGTACATCCAGTAGCTCTACTCTTATATTAAATTGTGCTGGTTTTGGCTGGCATAGAGTTAATTTTCTTCACAGTAGCTACTATGGGCTATGTGTTGGATCTGTGCTGAAAACAGTGTTGGTAATACAGGGATGTTTTAGTTACTGCTGAACAGTGCTTTCACAGAGTCAAGGCCTTTTCTGCCTCTCACCCCACCCCACCAGCGAGTAGGCTGGGGGTGCACAAGAAGCTGAGAGAGGACACAGCCAGGACAGCTGACCCCAACTGACCAAAGGGATATTCCATACCATATGACATCATGCTGAACATATAAAGCTGGAGGAAGAAGGAGGAAGGGGGGGACGTTCGTAATGAATGTGGGAAGTGGTGAATGAATTCCATGTTTTGCTTTGCTTCTGTGCATGGCTTTTGCTTGACCTGTTAAACTGTCTTTATCTCAACCTACGAGTTTTCTCACTTTTACCCTTGTGATTCTCTCCCCCATCCCACCGCAGGGGAGGGAGCGAGTGGCTGGGTGGTGCTTAGTTGCTGGCTGGGGTTAAACCACGAGATAGATATAAGCAGAAACAAAAATATGTAGACATGTATTTGAAGGGCATCTTTTAAATAGCATTAATGAATATAAAAGATGTATCCAAGTATACATAAAAACTCTGTTTTCTAAACAGAATTTGCAACTGTACCCTCACATATACACAAATAAGTTTTTATCCTGAAAAAAACTACGCAGTATGAATCGCCTACATGGCGTACATTCACAGCTCAGTTATTCAAGCACACAAAGTCCCAGCTGGAGTACTGTTCTAATTGTTGGCACTCACACTGAAAAATCCAGCAGTTGGGTAAAACATAACAGTCAAAGGAATTGAAAAAGATGAGGAGGATGTAATCTGTAGCAAACATTTAACAGTGGGAACGTTAAATTTTTCTTTACCAACACAAAAATAAAAGACACTAGATGATAATTCAAAGAGAAATACTGATGGAAGGGTAAGAAAAACATTCCATCAGTGGAACATACAAATCACTGCCCTGATATTCTCAGCCCTGACATTTTGCCTGACATTTCTGGAACAACTGAACCTTTCCTTCCACAGGTGTCAGGCATTTCCTTCCTCTCTTTAGTCAAAGTAAGCAGCAGAGACGCCTTGTGAATGGAACGTCTTTTCTGGATGAGTACAGTCAGTCTCTGCAATTAGAACATAACAGTCTCTAGTTGAGAACAATTTACTGAATAAAGCTTAGTTTTTGCAAATTACACACGCAAGATGTTGAACAGCCACCAACCTCAATCACATCAATGGACTGAAGAGTCATCAGCATTTTTTAGGAAGTACTCCATAACAATTAGATCATCATTATCAATATTGGGAAGACAACCTTGAAAGGTATTATTGCAAGCTGCAACATGTATTGCCTTCAATACACTCCTTTTAGAAGTGACTTCTACAGAGTCTCATATAAAGCACAGTAACAAGAAGGGAGAACCTGAAACAGAAGTAGGCAAGTTGGCTATACACTACCTAAATAGATCTGAGCTCTAATTACCCATTTGTGCTTCTAGCTATCTAATTGGTCTCACAGTCAAATCACCAGAGGCAGGAGTACTCAAATTAGCACCCACATCCAGTCAGAGATAGAATGTATGGACACACATTACAGTTACAATAAGAAAGGCAATTCAGTTGCAAAAGTGCTCCTTCAAGCCTTAAATCATACTGGATATTGCTTGGTAAATTCTACTAATGCAGTTCAGCAGAAGCTCAAAATATACAACCCTTTCCCTCACTGAAATTTAAGACCATAGACTCTTTCTTCTACCTTATTTAAGAGTGGATACATGAAAAAAATCCATCAGATTCCAGCTAAAGGGAAACCCATGTTTTTCATATTTGGAACAGAAACAAGCTCACGTCAAAATCTAGTCCAGTACAGATTAGTGCCTTAGGTCTGTATGTGGATGTTTTATAGATATTTCTTTAAACATTCAGTTTCTTTTATCCCCTCTGCTTTATTCTATTCCTTTTTTGGCAGGCTAAGAATTTCAACATGAGTTTCAATTCAGCCTCACAAATGACAGGAACAATGCATGTTTGAGTTTGAGGCAATTTCTATTATAATAATTACTAAGATATTAAACCACTCCAGTTTTGAAATTATAAATATTCTCAGTAGCTATAATCAGCAAACTTGTAAAGATACCTATGTCATGAGGACATCTTTTGGCCACTCCGTTTACCTTGGCTATTAGATACTCAAATCTACATTGAAAGATAAATGATCTAATCCTTTAACTTGTTTTAATTAATCAGATAAAGCATTATTGTAACTTCCACTAAAAGTAAAATTTCCACTAAAAGTAAAAAAACCCGAGACTTCAAAGACCACGTAGAAGTCCTACCTTTGCAACTGCTTGGTGCATAAGCATCACTAAGAGACAGCTGTACTACCATAATAGCCCACTCTTACTGTTCTTTACCATACTGGAACTTCCATGAAATGTAATTGGTATAAGAAATAGATAAACAGAAAATAGACCCCTTCATGAACTAAGTAAAAAAAAATTATAAAAACCAACAAAATCCCCTTTAATGTAAGGAAGCAGAATGAAGAGAAAACTAGGCATGACTGAAGAAAGAATACAGTAACTGTTTTGGACTGTACTAATCACAGTTCACCTGATTCAATAACAATCTGGTACAGCAGTGACAGACTATGGTGTTGAGCAGCACAGGTTGACACTATTAAAAAAATAAATATCATTATCATGAATGGTGCTAATCCCATTTTCCATGACAGGTAAGAAACAGGCAACACATTACACATTAAAATGAAAGGGATATCCTTTAGCTAAAATAATGTGCATCCAGATTACCCACATAATCAAACCTGCATTACTATTAAAGTAACAAAGCATCTATAGTGTGGTAATGCTTAGATTTTTCTCCAGGAAGCAAGTATGAAATTCTTACCAGGACAAAAAAAAAAACCCAAAACTTTGAGTATTCCATTAAAATGTAATTACGCCATAAATCATTTTAATGCATCAAAAATTCAACAGGATGGTACAGCAAAATACATATATGTATATTTATACATATATATGTAAAGATACAAATGTCTTTCACTAGCTTTTCAAAATAACTTAGTTATAAATGGTCAAATGAGACTTTTCTTAAAGCAACAAGCTCTGTACTGTGCTCGTCAAGAGTTTATCTTTGTTTTGGATAATGCATCATTCAGAAATTAATATAGGCTTTTTTTTGCACAAACTATCAGACACCACCAAATGGTTATTGGGTGTCCTGGTTTCAGCTGGGATAGTTAATTTTCTTCCTAGCAGCTGGCATAGTGCTGTGTTTTGGATTTAGTATGAGAATAACGTTGATAACACACTGATGTTTTAGTTGTTGCTAGGTAGTGCTGACACCAGTCAAGGACTTTTTCAGCTTCCCATGATCTGCAGGTGCACAAGAAGCTGGGAGGGGGCACAGCCAGGACAGCTGACCCAAACTGGCCAAAGGGCTATTCCATACCACATGACGTCATGCTCAGTATAGAAACTGGGGGGAGTTGGCCGGGGGGCAGCGATTGCTGCTCGGGGACTGGCTGGGCATTGGTCAGTGGGTGATGAGCAATTGCATTGTGTATCACTTGTTTTGTATATTCTTTTGTCGTTATTATTATTATTACTTTCTCTTCCTCTGCTGTTCTATTGAACTGCCTTTATCTCAACCCACAGGTTTTACTCCCCCCTGATTCTCTCCCCCATCCCACCAGGGTGGGCAGGGTGAGTGAGCAGCTGTGTGGTGCTTAGCTGCCAACTGGGGTTAAACCACGACGTCTGGGCATAATGGATACTCATTTCAAGTTCTAAAACAAATTACATACTATAATATTGGTATACTGTTGGTGTAAGTATGTGTTTTCAGAAACGTAAAACAAGGTTCAAAAATTCATAAATGTTGAACAACTCATGTCACTCATAAGTAAGGGGCAGTTTCGATAACATCATTTATGAAAAGTTTGGCAGAGGAAAACATATGATGAAGACTGCAAAAGGAATAAACATTTTTGTAGGAATTATTCTGCCCATAAGGGAAAGAGCCAGTCCAAAAGAAAACTGTAACATTACAGAACAGCAGTTTGTCTTCATCTTGGAAAGGCATTTTGAAGAGTTTCTAGAAAGCCTGAAGAGCCTCTGAATTGCAGTTCAAGTCCCATAGAATTTTTGAATGTGTCCCTAAGCCACTTTTTCTGCTCTGTCTTGTCAGCCAGTTGTCAAACACCACCATCAATTCCATTTTTGATGGCTACATACTATATGTATACATACTATAGTATACATACTATAACTAGCTTCAACATGTCTTTCCCCCCACATCTGACTGATTTTACCTGCAGGGAAATGCTTGGTTCATCTTGTCAAAGAACACAGCGATTAAAAAACTTGCCTTCAATTGTACATTTTTAAAAAAGTCCTCTAGTAACTAAGTTTGCACAGTCTAATGGCCAATGAATGCAAAAAGATGTCTCCCTGTAAATCTACTGAAGCCACCCTAAATAGGAGATTGGGCATTTCTGTCATCCACAGGAATGTTCCCAGTCTACAGAGAATTCCATCTGAACATCACCAGGTACCTTGAGAAAATATAGTGGGGGTTGTTTAGCCCTAGCTCACCTACCATAATTTTACTCTTCAAACAATTCAGGCTGCAGGGGGAATGAAGTAGTTTCATCCCAGAGGACTTCATAAAGCATTTCTAAAGGGCTTCCTGGGCATGGGATTATTTTTAACAAGGAATTTAATCCCTCGAAGGATTTAAAAAAACAACCTGCAGGGTGAAAATCAGAGCAGGTTTTCAGTCCTCTGAACTGTCCTTCCCTCTGTCTTATTGGTATACTAGATTAAAAGTTTATTTGGAGAGTGCTTGAGATCCAGCATCAAATTGAGGACATGACACAGCAGTCAATGCAAGAAGACAGCAGAAAATGAACACACTAGGGCATCACAGATCATCAAAACAGAATAATCAGGTCAAATAATGGACAAGTAGCAAATGGATTAAAGAGCATTTCTTTCACTGATAGATACTACTATCCCAGTGATACCTCTCTTGCATCTTCTCAAAAAAAGACAGTCACAGCAAGAAAGGATTTTTGAGAAATCCACTTGTCAACTTCATGTTTGTGTCCTTTTCCCCATACCCTGAATTTCTCCTACCATTCCTGTGTTACCTTAATATTAATGTCACTCTGTACCCTTGGAGTGTAACATGGTAAGGCTTAACTAATCTCCACTTTCATTTAAACTATTTTTTTTTCTAGATTTCAAATGTTTAAAACTTTTAAGATATAGTTTACTGGGATTAAAATGTCTAAATTATATTTGAGCACAATACTGCTGTTATTATTATGTTCTAGTATAGTTTTTTCACAAAAATAGAAAAAGGAGAAATCAAGAGATTAAACTAGTATATCAATTTTCTTCCTCTTCCAATGCCATAATCCCTCTACATTCATGCAGCAAACAAACTAAAAGGAGTGCAAAAGAAAAGCAGCATATTACAATGGACAAAAAAGAATGCATCCTGGAATCAGTACATGTCTCTCTGACTACCTCATGGTCAGGAAGGACAAATCACTTTATCTCTGCACATCTCTCTGCACAACTCATAAAACGAAAACAGTAAAATCCCTTTCTTCTGTTCAGGAATTCTGAATCTCAGTATTTGTTCTTTAAACATGTGACAGCCAATAATTAAGCATTGTCCTAACTTGTCAGAACAATGATATTAAAAAGTCAGTAATTGTCCAAAATAGCCTTTTTTTTTTACTTGCAAGACTTCCTATATAAAAAAACCTGTGTACTACACACCAATTTGCTACTCCAATTATCTAAGAAACAATAACAATTTAATTCTTCAGTGATGATTCTTTAATATACTTGACTGTCAATATTTTAACTTTGATTCTTAACATGCAAATCAGAACACTGTAATAATCAGCAGTTATGCTGACTTTTTAAAAATCATTCTTCCACAACCATTATTTAACCATCGCTAACTGCTTAATATCACAATGCTTCCTTTTAGTCATTGTTGATTAACAACACACTGAAGCACATCATGTGAAACCTTGACGAATGATGAAATTATACCTGCATAAACAAAAATAATAAACTATGTTTTCAGTATTATCCAGTAAACAAATGCAAATGCCAAAGGTAAAACTTTCAGAAGTATTAATGACTAAGATAGCAAGGAGGTTAAGAGAATGCTGGAGTGCTTCTGGAGATTTTATCTCAAGCAAAGAGAGCTATTCTGCATGTTTCCAGATGTGCTTTTAACATACTTCTAGCTGGATTTAGCCTCTTTCCTCTGCAGATAGGATTCGCTGGTAGTAATGCATTTGTAGTTCTGCCTTGTGAAGTACTAGCCAAAATAAAGCAGGTTTATTGGGATTTATTTATGTCCTGTATTTGGGTTATGTTCTACAGAAAAGGACAGTGGAGAAGTAATTTTGCAGAATACCGTCCTACAATAATACAAGTCTGGCGAAACAGTGTATTGTTCTCATACATGATGAATGAAAGAATCCTATCATCTGAATAGCCATCATATTCTTAGAAAAAAAGGAAAACCTGTTTTCTTTTAGCTGATTGCCGTGACCTCTACTTTGACACCACATATTCTCACTCTTCAGAAGAGTAAACAGATTACATACAGATAAATTACAAATATTAAAAATAAAGCACGTGGAATAAAGAAACATTGTTAGGATTTATAAAAAGGTTTATTCTACTAGAAAAAACTCACAAATTCATCACTTAACAGATGTCAGGAAAAAAAAAATACTGACGTACCAACATCAGCCAGAAATCTTAGTATAATTCTAAATATTAATACTAAAGCTACTTGGAAACTTTTGTCAAAATGTGTCTTAGTAAAAATCACAGATTAATTGAAAGACATAGAAGGTAAACAAATAACTCTCCAAAAGAGCAAATAGCTCATGGGTTAAATAACTCATTTTCCAAAAAACATTTTACGTGCAATTTCCTGGGCTACAAGACTATGGGTTATTAGCTAGATGAAAGCCTCTCTTGATTTCCCATAAGCATTTTGAGAAGCATTTTTCATCACTAAATTAAATTATTTTTTAAATGTTGGTATATTCTGAAATTACCATTACCAGCCTAACTGTAATTACTGTATTGTCTCCTATATCCTTTCAATGATCACCTCCATTATTCAAATTTAATGTAAAAAGTATACAATAATGTGTATTTAAAAGTTGCAAAAAGATACAGTAACATCCTTTTGAAGGGAGACTGACTCCATGCAATAGTCTTAACAGGCTGCATGCAGGAATCACTTTTCTTAAACGTTAGAGCTCTTAGCAATTCTTTTGTTGCCACGTCCATAGGACCTGAACCCTATGTTGCTCAATTTTCCAAGTCCACAAAAGTTTAACTAATTTTAGAAGGAATGATCAGGAGGGAGAAGCAGGTAAGTTCTCTATTTAAATACCACTGTCGAAGTCTTTTGCCGTTTCTCCTCCTAATTTTTTTTTTTTCTCTCCATTAAGCAGTAGGTGTCTGGAGTCTTACCAGAGGACAGGGAATCTGGGTATTGCAAAGTCATGTCTACAAAGTAAAAACCAGTTCATGTGAGGATACCTATCTTCTTATCACAGTCAATTATTATAGGGATACCAGCATGTTAGCACAGCTACTAATAACTCAGTTCAGTTTTACTGGGCTATCAGACATAGCTTAGGAAAAGCAGCTGTAAACATATGTGTATCTACAGATTTTGAAAAACAGATAGTAGAACTGATACAGAATGCTACACAAGCAATCCCGTATTTCAGAAAATCTAACTGATGACTCTGCCTGTCAGACAATTACTTTACCCACAAGAATTTTCTTAGCTAGAGCAATACAGGGGAAAGTAGAAATTTCTGAGGCTCAGAATAGCTTTCCTGTGCCCAAACTCTTGAGCAACAAAATTAACAATGCAAGCATTTCTTCCAGGAGTGACAACTTGTTTTCAGGTTGAAAAATTAGCTTTGAACACCATGCAGTAACTGTGGCACCTACCAGAATAGTATGATGGTCACTGTAACTGACCTTCCAGAAAAACTCCATGTAGCTTTTCACGAATGCTGCTCCACAAAAGAATCATGAAGACTATTGTGATGTTGCAGCAGCTAATACAAACACTATTGGACCTCAAGGTTTCTTTTATCCTTTTCTCTTTGTCACCATTTCTCAGAACCACTGGATATATCTCCTATTCAGACAGTGTAATTCCTTTAGCACTCTCAAAAACTGTCTATGAACCACCAAGACCATTCCTTACAGTCACAGAAAAAACTAAGATGATTAAGTGTTACAGAGTATGTCATGTAACTGACGCATTTCTCACCACATGTCAGAAATTCCTTAATAAAAAAATCTAAAATATATTTCGTCCTGTCATCTTCCTCACTGCACAGCACCCAGTACTGTTTGAGAAATGTTCTTTAATGTCTGCAGTCTACAGACTATAATAATGTAAGTACCCACATTTCATCCATCTAATTCTCTCTTAAACTTACAGCTCTCAGAAAACATTCATTGATTCTTCCAGTTCAGACAATTACTGCTATTTTTATTCTTCAGAATAGGTCATGAATGAGTACTTGCCATTGTGTTGAAATTGCATTAGATGGACACGTTGAATCAGTCACTTCTTCCTTTGTCTGCCAATTACAATAGGTGTCACAGAAGCTTTCCCCTATTGTAATACCAGACCAAGATAAATTTAAATGGTTGCATACTACCAACACACACAGCATCTTGTTCTTCATCCTCAGAAAGACTGAAGTCCTTTAAATTACTCATCAAGAGTGAAGACCAAGAAATGAAATGTATGTCATAGTCGATAATAATAGTCAATTCAAATAATAAAATAATTCCATAATAATTGGCTCAAAAAAGGCTGAGTTCCAGTTAAAATGGAAAAACAAATTACACTTCTGCCAAAATCACATTTTATTCTCGCATCTAATTTTGTTGATCAATGTCTTGGGTCAGAATTTAAACACGGAAAAGAAGAAGACTATGCAGAACCTGTTCAGGTCTGATTTCTTATATTTAGCTCAATATTTTGTTTCCCCTCCTATCATACAGGCATGTTTTCCAAAAGTGTTACAGACAGCCAGCTCTTATCAGCTGGTCTATAAGGGAGAACGCTATAAGGTATACTTTGGGGCTTTCTGGTTTCGTGTCACAGTTCCCAGGTTATTTTAGTCCATTCTGTCCCAGATGACTTTTTTTTTTTTTCCTTAATATCAGTGTCAACAAATAAATGGCTGCCAGGCTGAATTTATTCTAAAATTTGTTACCTATTCACAGAATCATAGAATAGTTCAGGTTGGAAAGGACCTCTGGAGATCACCCAGTCCAACCTCCCTGCTCAAAGCAGCGTCAGTTAGATCAAGTTGCTTAGGACCATATCCAGCTGCATTTTGGATATCTTCTCTTGGCAACAATCTCTCTGGGCAACCTGTTCCAGAGTCTGCCCTCCCCAGTAAATATAGAATTCACAGTATTTGTATATTCAAAACACAATAAATCCAAAGAAAAGACAATAAAAAAATTTAAGCTAGGGTTTTTCTCATCTTAAGGTGAGACATTAACATGTCTTTTCAAAAACCGATCTATAGTGAGGTATGCATACTATGAGACAAACATCTTACTAAATCACAGTACTTTTATGCAAGTTTCTGTTGCCCATTTGTGCTATAATACAGCCACCAGGGAACAGCTGATGTAACAGCTTCTATGAATGGCAACTTCTCTCTCTGTTAAGAGGATGTTTTTTAATTTTGTTTATTCTATGAAGTTGAAGGAGAAACTGAGACAAAGAAAAATATTTTAATAAAGATCAGTCCCATAGAAACAAATCATAAAGAACCTGACCCAAAACAGAACAGACATTAAAATTCAAGAATGCACTCTGCTAGGATCACAGAGATTCTGACTTAGAAATGAGTATAGGTTTGTATAGCTAAAAATTACTTTATTAAGATTTATGTTACAATTTGTAAATCTCTTGTAGTATTTCTACATATGCTTTAGGATTTGTAAATCTATTATAGGATTTTCAATTCAACTTTTCATCTTACAAAGCAAATGAGAGATGTAACTAAATCCTATCTTAAAGCACTGATTCCTAAATCAGGGCTTCAGAGTTCAGAATTACAGGTCCATTGTATAAATCAGAGGATAAATCCAGACTCTAGAACACAGATGCGTTTCGTCTAACAAGATGAAATTGCCAGAAACTCAAAAAATAAAACTGAAGCTGTAACTTCTAGAAAACTTTGTTGACCAGCTTAAGACTACTGCTCCTGCCTAAGTGTTTTACGCATCCTTCTTTTCTATGCTTTGATATGTTGTACTAACAAACAAAAATTATTTAAAAAGTATGAGTAACACCTAACAGTTATGAAACCTACTTAAAATCCATGGATGTTTTCCTCATTTGCATTTTGTTTTGGGATTTTTTTTTTTTTAATTAGACATCAGTCAAGCTGCAATTCTAGGTTTCCTCCAGTATCCTGAAGCTCACAAGGTAATGCTTTCACTTAAAAAATAGAAGGCTAATACTAAAAAAATTGATAAAAGCATCAAAGGACCTGAGGCTTACAAACTTAATATGACTACGAAGTAAAATTAACCAAACACAGTAGTAGTCATTTGATACATACATTTTTGGTATTACTGAATTTCTTACCCCCCCCCTTTTTTTTTTTGAAAATCAAAAATACTTTTATGAAATTATCTATATAACCCTTATACTCTCCTTACAACTGAATCACCTAATTTTAACTCAAGAAATATTCCACTCATACTATCTTCGCAAAGCCTATATTCTCACTTTCTGGGGAACTTTTAAAACATCCCTCAAGATACTCCATGCCAGGTGATGTATCTATTTTTTAAATGGATTAGCAGCACATAATATTTCTGCCCAGAGAAATATTTTGCCTCTTACCAGCAAAACTCAAAGTTGCATCTAATACAGTGATTTTGGGAGGGAGCAGAGGTAATTGAGAAGGGAATTAATTCTTAGTTTTACCTCACCTTTACACTTCATTTACTACTACGAAAAGCAAAATAGATTTTATACTATGCAAAAATTACTACTGCCCAAGTTTTAACTGCTGAAGGCTAGGCAATATGTGGTTCAGTTCTCTCAGAGTACGCAAAATATTGCTGATAATCCCTTGCAGTCCTGGATTAAAGTAGGCTTGGCAGAAATTGCACAGTGGACTAGTTGAAAGACTGCTGATGCTTGGAAATCAAGGAAAAAAAAAAAAAACAAACCCTAGGCATTTTAAACACGAGTAGGCCAGCTGTTCTAAAATTAGTCTCCTTGTTATGAGCATTATACCAGAAAGGAATAGATTGTCACCACGTGTCAGCTTTAGCTGACATCTGCTATAAGAAAAAAATTACCTCCCAAGTAGGCAGCACAAGCATTTGTTCATTACATATTTTGTAAAGGGTGGTCCCTATAGCACAACATTTTAAATAAATATGCAAATCATTATATCACTACTCTAAAAGACCTATGACTTCAATGAGGTTTTAAATAACCCAAGAGGCTTCACTCTTTTTTTCACTAACTCAACAGACCCACCTGTCAGCTATGTATTGGAAGTTACACACATTTTGTGCATATACTTGTCCTAATTGAAATTGAAACACTTATCAAAGTTTCAAAGGTTTATTCAAATCATTCTTATAGCCTAGTTTTGCACATGAAAAACATGTCAGATAACAAAAGCATCTGGCAACAAACTGACTGTTTCTCATTCCGGCATTGTACTCATCACACAGCAAATATTGACTGGCATCACTGCATACAAGACTATTCCAAAAGCACTGAAGAAAGAAGCTCTGTAAGCTGTGACTGCCTCCTTCTTACAGACATTCTCCCACATTTATGAAATTCTCTTGTATTGCACAGCTGGCACCTGGCCATCTCTACCCCCAAATACTTTTCCCAGTACTATCCCTTTCCCAAAATGAAGCTCCATGCTTTCACAGAACAAACACCAGAGCATTTCAAATTGTTTTAGTAGAACAAAGGAGAGAACAGCTTTGCATCAAAACTGATGCAGTCTCTTACATAAAGGGGTCTTGCAAGTTTGTACCAGCAACAGTACATGAATCTAATGTCCCTTAATAGAAAGGAGTCACCATGTCTACTGTTATATTGAGTGTACTTAGGCAATATGTCTACAGTGGTTCATAACATCACACCTAAAGACCATCCAGTGGAGGTTAACCAGGCAGAGGAAGCTCCTCTTATCCATGGAACACCACTGGACACGATGCTCCACTTGCCTGCTTCAAATGCATTTTGTAAGGCTACACTCTGACATACCTAAGAAACCTCATCTACCACTATCCTTCAGTATCCAAACTGCAATACCATGTGTAGCTTGTGATACTGAGAAGCATGACAGAGGGAACAAATAGCATAAGAGAGCACTAGTTGGAGGAAGATGCAAAATCACACATCAGGGCAACCCCTGCTGGGCTGGGAACCCTCAGTGACGAGGGAGCTCACAGATGTCATTGTGAGGCCATAAAAATCTTAGAAAGTTCATGCTGATGGGAAGAGGTTCATAAGGACATGACAAAAGCAAATATCACTCCTATCACCTTCAAGAAGGAGGATCTGGGATCAGCCTACATTAGTCCCTGGGAATGTGATGGAGCAAATAATCTTGGAAATAATTTGCAAAAATATGAAGGACAAGAATGTTATTTGGAGTGTTATGAATGGGTTTACAAAGGGGAAATCATGTCTGAGCAACCTGATATCCTTCTACAATGAGATGACTGGCAACTTTGAAGAAGATACAAAACTGGAAGGAGTGGCTGATAGACCAGATGGCTGTGCTGCCATTCAGAGGGACCTCAATACCCTAGAGGAATGGACTGCCAGAAATCTCATGAAGTTCAGAAAGGGAAACGCAACATCCTGCACAGCGGAGGAATAAGCCCATGCACCAGTACCTGTTGGGGGGCAACTGGCTGGAACACAGCTAGGCAGAAAAGGACCTGTGGGTCCTGGTGGACAAGAAGTCGAGCATGAGCCAGCAACGTGCCCTGGCAGCAAAGTGGCCAAAAGCATCTTGGGCTGCATTAGGAAGAGCATTGCCAGCAGGTCGAGGGAGCCAATTCTTCCCCTGCACTCAGCACTGGTGAAATGACACCTGGAGTGCTGGGTCCAGTTCTGGGCTCCCCCATGCAGAAAAGACGTGGACATCGTGGAGCAAGTGCAGTGAAGGACCATGAAGATGACTATGGGATTGGAGCATGTCACATATGAGGAGAGGCTGAGAGACATGGGATTGTTTATTCTTGAGCAGAGAAGACTTGCGGAGATCTTATCAATGTGTGTAAATACTTGATGGGAGGTGGAAGGAGGTGGAGCCGGTTTCTGAGCCAGTTTCTTCTCCAGTGGTATCCAGGGAATGGAGGAGGGGCAACAGGCACAAACTGAAATACAGGAAATTCCCCTTAAGCATAAGGAAAGCTATTCTATGGTAAGGATGGTCAAACACTGGAAAAGGGTGCCCAGACAGGTTGTCGAACCTAAACCATCACAACAGCTTCTCTCTCTTCCCCCGCCCCCTCTTAGTCCCCCTGGTATAGCATTCTTCTGTCTCTGAAGGGAAGGAAAACAGTGCAAGTCTGAAAAAAGCTCTGAAAAGTACAAGCAAAATACTTCTGAAAATTGGCCAAACCCAAACTGTGATGAATTACTTATGTCTTTTAGTGTTCTGCAGAACAGTACTATACCATATGATAGTACACATCTATGTAACGAAAAAGTATTTTCCACATCTCCATTTTAAGATGATTAGGTTTTCTTCTGGGGGAGTTTCTACCTGCCTGAAAGTAGGAAGAGGTATTATTATCTTTTCCATGCAGATGCTGAATATGGTAAGCAGTGGGCTGGAACAGAGATCAAGTCAAATTAAAGATGGTTTGGTTTATTCTGGCTTGCAGTATTCAAACTGTACTAGAAAAAAAAATCAATTATAAAACTAATTACATCTTTAATTGGTTAAACAATCAGCCAGCTGACTTTATGGTGCTCTTGATACTGTGCAGGTGCACTTGCAGGTGTTAACTCTGCAATACGTAAGAGTTACACTGTAGTATCCCAACTTGTGCACAGGAGTGCTAGGAGGATAACACACCACTGTATTACATATATGCACAAATATATGGGAAAGTTAATCAAGCTTTATTAGCAAAAACAATTCATTTATTTATACATATATAGCTACTACCTGCTCTGTCTTCCTGTGAGGGATACCTAAACTGCTTTACAGTCATGCTGGTTCTGACATTTTTCCCTTCAGCCTCTATATGGCCAAAATTATTGGTTGAATCTGACCAGAATTTGTACTTTGAGACAGCTGTATTTCTGGAAATTACAGTAGCATTAATAACTAGTACCACCTACCAGAAATGCCTGCCTTTTACTCTGAGGTGTCATCTTAGCAGTACACCTGAGTAAAACACAGTCATCTCCAAAACAGGTATTTGCTTTGTACATACCAAATAAATTAGGAAAAAGGTACAACTAATAGTGAATTGGGCCCATTATGTTCAAAAAGTTCAATCACTTAACCCTTTTGCCTCCTCCCTATACTTCATCAACTTTTAAATAGAAGGGAAAAGTTCAATTTTTTAAAAAATTTAAAAAGGAAATGAACGGCTTTTTAAATTCCCCTTTCTGCATACAAAACTAAACACTAAATTCAGCCTAAATTCACAAATATATTCTGCCTCCCAGCATTTCTTTTAAATGAATTTAACTCTTTACTGAAAAATTAACAGCCAGTTTTACATCTAAGCTGCCTGAACAGCCATATTGAGAGAGAATCTTTTAAATCTTGACAAGTATCATTTTTTCAGAACGTGCAATATATCACCTGAAATGGAAGATGGTGATAGTTAGACTCAACTACTAGAAACATGGGATAAATAGGCCTAGGACACTGAGGTTGTTTTACTGTAATACTGTAACCAGAGTTTTGGAGCCTTTGAAAAGGTAACTACCTACTGTTCTAAGCCCTTTCTGGATCCCCAAACACCAGTAATACCACTGTTGTTTGCTTGCAGTGGGGCGGTGTCATCACCAACTTGATATCAGTCTAAGCAAGTGTTTCAGTTGCAGTGAACAAAGAAATGTGTTTACAGACTGCAATTAGAAAAAAACCTGAAAGTGACTGTATTGGTTTGCTATTTCTATGCATGTTTTTGCTATAAACTCAGATTTCATGTACAAATACTGCTAAACTTTTCTGCCTATCTGCTAGACACTGCTGGATGAAAAAATCTCAAGTAAAATTAGCTTAACTGAGTTCTGAAAGAAAACAACCCCCACCCAAAACACAACAAAGCCACTGGAAAAGGCTGTGAAAGATACAGGATTAGAAGAAACCACTGTAATGCACAGAGAAGGGCATTAAATAGCAAATGATTGGCAACAGAGCAAGTGGTCCATAAAATTGGCCTCTAGCTGACAGTCAGTTCAGAGCCTAGCTGGTTCTTAAAATGGATCATTATCTATTGCTACATGAGCAAACACACAACTATTCACCCCTCTACCTTTGCAAACAAAAGTAATTCCTTTCCTCATCCATACATGTAAATCTAGTAAAATATTCCCTCAATATGCTGTCTTGGGTCCCATCTGCTTCTTAGCACCATTCCCATATACAACCAGGAGTTCTATATGGGAGTCTTCACAAAACTCCCTGATGCTATAAAAGCAGCTCCTCATCCCAGATTCCCAGAATTGATTTCAACTAGACTCTGCAGGTACCCATGCTTTTGTAGCAGCAGATTCCAATACACCAGCAAGACTTAGTGCCATACAGTGATGTTTGGTGTTTCGTGAGCACATAACCAATTAGCTCACTCGCACAAATCATGTTGAGCTGAAATATCATGTCAGTAAAGCTATGGCAGGATTATTTTCAATCATGATTGCACAAAAGATTTAAATATGCTAAAGTCACTTGCGAGTTGAGTAGCTTCAAAAATTTAATCTGGACACCATTTAAAATGCTTATTTTTGCTGGATAAGACACAAAGTGGCTTCACTGGAAAATGTTCTGTAGGGAGTCAAGGCTGTTTAGTAGTTTGAAACTGTCTGAAATGCCAAAAATACTGAGGAGTCCCCTGCAACTTCTAAGGTGTCAGGAAGTATTTAGGCAGTATGCTTTCCACTGAACTAATTCTGCAGCATAGGAAGTGTTGATTTGTTGTTCTTCAAATAATTTGGTGTTTGCCACTTGTACATTCCACTACTCTCTTAAATTTACTTTTTTTACAATTTTCTGTTTGAAATTGAGAAAAGTTTCAACCTTATGGTTCAGTATGACATTTGCAAGAGTCAAATGATACAAACATTGCTAGCAAGCTATTGCAGTACCATTGGCAGTAATTTCTGCCCTCCTCTTCTAATACTCTAATTGATAAAATCACTGCATTTTCAATTAAAATTTGGTTCCTTCCCCCAAGATAAAATTATAGGCGGCTTAATAGAAGATAAAATGATATCTGATATACAACACAGAGGTCCACACGCTCAAACCTGTGAGCCTAAAATATCTCGACATCCAACTGATTTTCTCAGTTTTAAATACATGCAACACCAACTGAAAGCCAGACAGGAGGAAAAACTGAAAACCATAACACCCCAAAAACTCAGAGCATGCAATTTGGTACTTAAATACAAATTTAGTTCTTTATTGTATCCTGCGAAATCTGAAGAGGCAGATCGTGGATTCAGATACCTTTTGAACCCTTAGTGCTAGAGGCATTATTGAAAATCTGCTGAAATTATTACTTACTATGCTTACTATTCAAAAGCCAGTATCTTCTCAAGATTTACCTCTCTATTGCATTAGCACAGATTTTTTTCATACAGAAAATAACACAGTATATCAGATAGAGCAGTGTAGTTGGTAATGAAGTGTGTTTTTTTTTTTTTCATGGTAACCGCTAAAATTATGTCATAAGTAAAAAATAAAATGATCAAGAATATATGTAAACATATATATAGACACACACCCCTAAAATTAAAATATGGCACTCTAAACTCTTCTTTCTCCCAAGCTTCACTCTGCCCTTAAGGAAAATAAAACAAGACAAAAAACCCCTAGAAGCCTGAATGCAGACTGTCATTTTACACCAAGTTATCTTTATATTTCATTTATCTGATGTTATTAGCAGAAAGTAAACAGAAATTTGGGAAAAAAAACCCAACATATTTCCAGGATCATTTCCACTGCCACAAAGGCAAGCATAGAAAAAAAACTATCCTTGCAAATGTGTTTTGTTCTTTAAAACAACAGACAAACCAGGGCTGAGGACATCTTGTAAAAAGTCACGATGATTTATAACAAAACATTTTAGAACATATGTTGCATATGCACGGTTAAAACTGTTACACAATGTTCTATTTTCTAGTTAACTTCTGCTCAGCTGGTTGCTTCAGAGGAGTAAAATACCATGAAGTCAAGGACAGTAAGGACAAACTCAGAAAAGATGCAGAAAGCACAGAAACATACAGAGTCACAGGGCTGGCTAAAAATAAAGTAGGCATACATTTCTATCACTGCATGTACTTACTTACCCATATTCCAAGTATTCGTAGTAGTTCCCTGTGTTCACTTCAGAAGAACTGGCTAAGCGCAGTTAAAGAATGACACATGACTAAAGACGTAAATGCCATGGGCTTTTTACGATGCATATTTTTTTGATGCATAAGTTTTTCTGTAATTTATCAAAACATAAAGAACACAGTGTGGTGGGTTAACCTTGGCCAGCTTCCAGACACCTACCTAGCCACACTCTCATTCCGCCTGCTCAACAGGATAGGAGGAGAAAATAAGATGGAAAAGCTCATTGGTCAAGATGAAGACAGGGAGATAACTTATCAATTACCGTCATGGGCAAAACAGAGTCAACTATTGCCAATTAAACCAGATTTGGATAGTGAGAAACTAACCCAAAAAGATTAAAACAGCACCTTTGCCTTGCCTTCTTCTAGGCTCAGTTTCGCTCCCCTGCCTGTCCTGCATCCTTGTCCTTTCTTAAATATGTTTTCAGAGGCACCACCAACTTTGTTGATCAGCTCAGCTGTGGCCTGCAGTGGATCAACACCTCACCAATTCCTTGTTTTCCTTGTCTTTTCCTCTGAAATCAAATCCTATTAGCAATGTTTGAGGAATGCTCATGTCAATTCCTCTGCCTGAATAATGTTCACTATTCACAATTCTAGGGACACTGTGCATTTCCCCTGTGTTATGGATTTTTTCACCCAAATCCCTGTATTATGGATCACATGACTAGCTGTTAACAGTGACCTGAAGCATGGACTACTTCCAAGCATACCGCTTTGCCTTACTGTTATAACCTCTGCGTAACAATTCTCTAAAACAACATTACACTTGAAACTCCAGCTGATAGCATAAGATTGTATTTTACAG
>VYZW01025507.1:44381-57671 GCA_013401315.1 Balaeniceps rex
AATGACCCTACCAAAGAGAAGCAAATACAGCCTCTCTATATGAAACTCCAGCATACTGCGTAAGAGCTGTCCTTAAATGACTGGTTACAAACAGGGAAGCAATGCAGCAGGTACTGGCCTCAAGCTGTATTTGTTGTCTTTCAGCTGAGAGCAAAGTCTACCTCCCTGAAGATCTTTTCCCCGGTCTCCTCTTCCCAGCTGAGATTACCCTTGCACCTCCCAAGCGTCAAAAAGCACAAGAACAGTCAGGTAATCAGGCTTCATTCTTGTCCAGGGAGTACATTGGACTGGTTACCTGCTAACTACGGAGCCTCAGAAAGATTAAAAACATGTACATTGAGGCATGTAGCTGTTTAAGAAGTACTCTCCAGCTGAAAATAAAGCCTGGCTGCATCAGCACTACTCTGATGCTCTGTTCATGGGAGCCACATCTGGGGTTGAGTTTCAGCTGTCATTTCCTGGGCAGAGGGCAGAAAAGCACATCACATTCGGTCTCATCTGGATTACAGCAAGTAAGAGTGCAGAGACAGCTAGGAAAGGGCTTCCTAAACTATTCTCTCAATGCATCCAAACACCTTGTCTTCTCTGATCCAGCAAGACCCTAATGGCTTAAAGACAATTAAATGAGCGTGGCATTTTTTCTCTCCCTTTAGTTGATTCCCAGCAATAGTTCTGTTTACAAATGATTTATAAAGTAGTAATGCATGATCAACTGATAAGGTGCATCACAACGTAGTATATTCCTAAAAGTGATGGTTAACGATGATTATGAATATGTCAGAAAAAAAAGATGACACAGGTAACTGTGGATTATATCAGCCTACCAATTACATATTAAAATAGGTTCTCATTATTAGCAATTCTGCCCACTGTGTTTGCAAGTGGTCCCAAAATATGGCCAAACCTCGTGAGAACCTTGCTGTACCACTGTCTAGACAATTCTCTATCTTTGTGAAACCTCTCTACAATCAGTCATGGTGTTAAATGTGCAGACAGCCACAGTACCAGCATTGTGGTTTGTCTTCCTCTCTCTCTCCTGATAAAGGTCATCTCTTCTCTCTCCCCTTTATTCCTCCCCTAAACTTGTAATGGCTATGCTTTATAAGGTATAATACCAGCCCCATTACTGAAAAATATTGCCTCTGTAAGGCTTCTTTAGTCTGCTTTCTATGCTTGTCCATTTATGTGTCTTGATCCACAGTAATGATTGAACCACTGAACAGTTGACACAGAAGGCTTACTTCACAGGAGGAAATACCTCAGACAGTATATTCCCGCAAGTTTAATGAAGATGGGATATTGAGTAGACAGGAAGCAGATCCTGCTAATGCACCACACTGAGAAGGCATTAATAAAAACTGGAGAGCTTACCCCTTAACGGAAGAGGGAAAAAACATATAAGAAATCACAAGAGAGAGTGACAGACGGAACAGAATATAGAAACTTGGACCAAAAATTAGACACCACAAAATCCAACCTCGAGAAACAAAGCTGTGAAAAAACTGTTCACTAACCCATGGAACAGCCTGTTCTTTTTTCAAATTATACATTGTGTAAGATAACGCAGTTCAGTACAGGACATACTGGCTTACAATTCTCTATAACAAGTGACTTTGCCATCATGGAAGGTTCTATCCTTACTCAAAACAAGTAGCACTAACACTGTGTCTGGAAAAGTTATTTTAAAATACAGCAACTTCCAAATGCATTTCACCATTTGTATATACACCGATAAAAGTTTTTCAGCAGGTGGTAAGTCAAACTCTAGTGCTGGAAAAAAAAAATGAATCAGGTCTCTTCATTTCACTATAGGTTCCCTTCTGTTACATTTTGCTTCTCAATACTAGGTTCAATACAAATCCAGTGACATTTTCTTATTAGATCTAATTCTGCTTTCAACTATATTACAGAAGCCTTCAGACTTTCAATCATTACATAATGGTTAAAATGTATCAGTAAATAAAACAATATAAACTAGCTGCACAACGGTATTTAAGATTTCTCTTTTACCTAGTTATCACGTATTTTCAATACTATGCTAGTATAATTTAAAAGTCTACATTTCAAAATGACCTTTAGCACACCATGCTGTTGTAAGCCGAAAGTGCCTCAAAACGTAGTTCTCATCTTCAGAAGGCATTCACGTGCATGTATTTCACCTTACTGAAAGCGTGTATCTTGACTGTATTCTCACTCCTGTACATAGATACTTACATTGATAGATAGTATTAGGCTGTTCATTGAAACTACTCATATGTTTTTGAAGGCCTTTCTACTGTATCACCACAACATGGCAGAAAGAGGCCATTGTGTTAATCAGAATCAAGGCAATTACGCCATACACCAGGCACTTCTGACTGGTGTCAGTACCATGAAGACTATATACCCAACTCTGTGAATTTATTTATGTGAAAACCTGGAACTTTCAGTCACAACTGAAAGTCACAATAATTAAAAAGGAACTGAGAGGCTCTGGAAAGGGGTGCCTTTGGTATACCAAACACCAAACCTTTAAGTGGTAAATTAAGCAAGCATTTATCTTCTTTCTTCACTCTTATCACCAATTTTATTGTTTAAAAAGAAAAAAAAAAGTATATCAAAATATGTCTGTGTCTGGCAAAGTAACAGAACCCTAAATAAAGAGATTAAACATGCTTTAGCTACAGGCACTTATAGAATGCTTAAGCATGGGATTTTTTTAAGCTTAATAGGGCAGTTTGCACTCCTTAAATCTGCACACAAAATTACAAAAATGATATTTTACACAACGTCTGTGTTAGTGTAAATGACATCACAGTTCATTAGACAACAAAGGCCTTTAAGTGTCAGCTACTGACAGTACAGCAAAATTCCTACTGGATCCTGTTATTATTCTAGCATACGACCTCTTCCATATAACTTCAGGCCAAAAGTCTTCCTCTTCCTAAAGTCAGATCCACAATTGCACTGTTTATTACAAGTCCATTCAGGTGCTAACACAGTAAAACCTGGACATAATCCATTCATAAAATAAAAACTTAATGCATATTCCTGCTTATATGTTAATTGCCTGTATATAATTGTCATCCCCTTTTCTCTGCCCCTTCTAGATAATCCACACAAAAATGCATGCAGAATTTTATATTCAAAGTTACAATACATATGGAGCATTGAAACAAAAAAAAATTAAAGAAGAAAAACTAATTAGTAAAACAAACAATACCATACATACAGCAACATTTCAGAGGAAGAAAGAAAATATCTCAAAGATATATGAAAAAAAATACATACACGTACCTGTTACATATTACTCTCTGATTAAAATCAAACATATTCATAAAAATTTGTAGAAGTTGTATCTGCTATTGTCATTATACTTCAGTGCAATGATCAGCATTAATTAGACAAATAACAGTAATTTTTAAGTACTGCATTTCTCAATTCGCAGTGCAACGTGCAAAAGACATGGTTCATTAATCCGAGACACAGCTTTAGTAGCTGGACAGGCTACAAGTTATTAATTACTCTTTTCTACTGAAGCTCCAATTAAAATCATGATGCTCTGAAAGGAACTCCCACCTCATTTGACTAATTGGCAGTACGTAAAATTACCAAGCAAGGGGAAAGTGCCATTTAAACTGTTGGAAAACCTCACTGACATAACATCTTTTTATTTCTGAAACAGACTGGTTGAGTAGAAAAATAAGACTTTGCACACTGCAGATTTAATTAGATGCCACTGTCCTCTCAATTACTTACTATAATCCAGGGTACTTGGAATATGCAGTGGTACCACAAACAAGACTCAAGGCAGGAAAAAAACCCACCTAGATACACCTATCTACATTTTTATACTACTCTTCCAAGTTGTGTATTTTTAACAAGTAAGGTGGCAAAGGTCCATTTTGGCTTCAGCTTAATTTTTTAATACTGCACTCAACGTTTAATCACACTTCTACATTTATCATCACCGAGATCTAGGGTCAGTGTTCAAAAGACTTCTGCGGCAAAACAGTATCTGAAGAGGTTTTGGCTTTTGCTGATCAATCCTCAAGGTGCTGTGTTAAGACAGTAAAAGAGATGGAGGACATAACCAGTTTAATGGCTAACTACATGGGGATAATGAAAAGAAATACATCTTTCCTATTCAGCTCAAACACTGTCCTTGTGTAAGGAATGACACTATTGCTATATTGAACAACAGGACTGGGAAAAGGATTAAGCTCTGTAAAACTTCAAAAAGCTAGAAATGCAGACAATGGTGATCTCATAAATGACAGGTTATTCCCATAAAGGTTTTAGAAGGTGGAAAACACACTGCATTGGAATTAAACAAACTACTCCTGACATACAGTGCCATATATATGAACAATGCAAAACCAAATACCTGCTTTGCATCATGGCAAGACCTTAAAACTTTAACGTACTTACTATCAGTGAAATGATAATATGAAGTGCATTTATTTGTGGAAAGAGTCTGACATGCATACCTAAGTTTTTTTCAAGACATTTTTATTAATCCCTTTCCAAATTGAAATTGTCATTCCCAATTTTCAATTTTCAGAATTTTATCCTTTTTATATCTAAAAATGATTTCTAAGGAGAGGAGATTTCCCTCTTATATTTCCTGGACGTCCTATAGAAAGTGGGAGGAAAAGCAGGAAGGAAGGGTGTCCTGGTTTTGGCTGGGATAGAGTTAATTTTCTTTCTAGTAGCTGGCATAGTGCTGTGTTTTGGATTTAGTATGAGAATAACGTTGATAACACACTGATGTTTTAGTTGTTGCTAGGTAGTGCTTACCCTAGTCAAGGACTTTTTAGCTTCCCATGCTCTGCAGGTGCACAAGAAGCTGAGAGAGGGCACAGCCAGGACAGCTGACCCAAACTGACCCAAGGGCTGTCCCATACCATACGATGTCATGCTCAGTATAGAAACTGGGGGGAGTTGGCCGGGGGGCAGCGATTGCTGCTCGGGGACTGGCTGGGCATTGGTTAGCGGGTGGTGAGCAATTGCATTGTGTATCACTTGTTTTGTATATTCTTTTATCATTATTATTATTACTTTCTCTTCCTCTGCTGTCCTATTAAACTGCCTTTATCTCAACCCATGGGTTTTACTTTTTTTTTCCGATTCTCTCCCCCATCCCACCGGGGTGGGGGAGGGTGAACGAGCAGCTGTGTAGTGCTTAGTTGCCAACTGGGGTTAAACCACAACAGGTAAGAAATCTTAGAAAGTTAATCATAAAAAAATCTGCATATGAGTGATGGGGCTGTATGGCAGCAAGGAGTAAGAGCTACTTTGTACATAAATTTACCATTGTTGTATATGTCTCATGAAACATAGAGACCAAGCCTTCCCACAGACATCTCTCATGTACCACCTATCCATTACCATATGTATAGTCAACCCTTTTCATCCTCTGAGGCAACCAACCAACCAAAAACCTCCAAACACAACAACAATATGTTCTAACATGTCCCACATGTTCTAATGATGTTGGCCTGAATCCGTGCTGGAAATTCTTCCCCTATAGCTAGGGATGCTGTCTGTGGCAGAGCCACATTTAGACTTCCTACAAGCTATGCTATATTCAAAAGCCACAGAATGGTCACCTTGTCTAGATACCTGCATTTTGTAAAGAAGCCCAGTAACGTTGTCTGACTGTGGATAAGGTGCTATATAGCCACAAAACAAAAGAAAAAGGAAAGCAAAGAAAATGCAAGACAGGCAATCAGCACTGGGAATCACAGTAGACGTGCAAAGAGCAGCAGCTTCTAAGGTGCAAAGCTGAGAAAAACTCACACTGACAAAAGGAATAAAGTGGTGAATAAATTAGAACTACCGTAAATTGGCAGAACTCAAACTGGATCAAGAGTTTCCAAGCATTCGTGTGTAATGCTGAAGCACAATTCAGCCCGTTGTCTACTAGTTTGACTGAAAATCTAAGCACTAGCCTCTAGACAGCCGTAGTAGTTGAGGAAAAAACCTCTTGAGACTTCCTCCCCACCCCCATCTCTAAACCAAAAAGCAGTTTGGTTTAATCCTGTAATCCTTGCACAGTAAAATTTTTAACGTCATGGTCCTGAATGTGGTATTAAGCTCATAAAGAACTGAACGTTTTGTCCCATACTTTTTCCTGTTTGCTGGCTGCTCATCTTCTATACAGTTTTATCAAAGAAAAGTAGTTTGTTACACATCAGCAGTTTTTAAAAATGGAATTTTTCACAATAGGGTACTTGGACAATTAAACATAAGCCAGATATACTGCCAGTTCCCTGCACTAGATTTTAGGAACTTTTAATACAAATTGAGTGCATATTTTATTGCGAGATCTTGCTTACCACTGCTAAGAAATTCACAACGTTAAATCTAATTAAAAACGAAATTGAACTACAATTCCCTAGAAACAAGGGCTGATTGGACTCAATAAGCTTTACTTAATTTATTTCAGAAACAAAATAATTGAATTGCTTACAGTCCAGAAAAAAATGCTTCATTATTTGATGAGTATATAATACAAAGCCTTTCATATTGCTATTGCATTCCTACATCTTCAGGAAATACTACTCACTTTTAAATAAGCATGTAGAGGAGCACTGTGTGCATAATAAGTATCATTAAATATTCAGTAAACATTAAAAAGAAGAAACAAACAGACTGGATGAATGTCCAGATCAGCAACCTCCAAAAAGCCAATAGCATTTCCTTGTTCATACTGAAACTGTTGTTTCTGATTATGTTTATGGTTATTTCAGTCTATGTTTAGACTCTATTATAGAGAGAATAGAGCTGAAATCCATCATACAAAAAAACAATTACATAAAGATATAATTATAAGCTTGGTAAATCATCAGGAATAAACTGATTAGACCCTGAGTTATATTTTAGGCATTCTACCGAACTTTTAATCCCAAATCCACCAAACAGCCATTACAGCCACAGGCCTGAGTCAAATCTGCCAATTTCCCCTTACTTTTTTTGTTTACTATTTACTTGTTTTCCTACCACTAGAAAGATGAGGTAAAGTCAGCAGATGCAACTTACAAACACTGTTCCCAGCACACAGCACTTATACAGAAAGCCATGGTGTCAGATTTACACCACCCTTCTGCACCTCACTCAGGGCACAAAAACCACAGAAGGTTTTCTCTGGTGAGGAGGCTGCAATTTCACTGTTCCAGCGGCCATACTGTTTGCCGCAATCATTTAAGGCACCTAGTCTCAGTTTTGGGGAGGTCTCAGATCTCTGCAGTCCATTTCTCCTTACCACTCTTGAACCCAGCAGCAAGCTCCCCCAGCCAGGAGACATCCCAATCATGAAATAAAGTGAAACAACTTACAGCAGACCAACTTTTAGTATCAGCTTGGTTGCATACTACAGTACCTGGCTTTACTTCAGGTCTCTTGCACTGGTACTGCTGAACTACCTAGTGGCTAGGCAACGTGGAAGGCCATTGCTTCCTTTGCGCTCTGCCATACTGCGTTTCCACAAGGAAGGCAAACACATTCAAAAACCAAAAACTTCCCACTGCAACCTCCAGCTCCACAGAGTGCTATGGCAAATACAGTTTCCTTTGCACCAAATGAGCGGTGCTTGCCCTGCGTATTTGCCATGAGGCAGCCCACTGCCAGTGGCGGTTCCCGCCCTAACGCGCCCCAGCACCCCTCACAGGCTGACAGGCCTCACCTCCCCTTCCGGAAGCTTCTGGGTTGCCAGGCAGATTATCTGGGGCAGCGCATGTGGCAAGGTTCGGCCAATCCCGCTCGTGCTGGGGGTGGAGCGTTTCCTGATTGGTGCACTCAAACCCATCGCCTCCTGCTCCTCATGGCCTGGGCCGCTGGCTGTGGGGTCTCCCTCAGATGAGGGTCACCATTACTCTTGGTTTAGGAAAATGTATGTAGCGTGTGGTGTTTCTTCTCTCATTTTCTGCTAACCGTAGTAATAATAACACACTAACTCAATGCTGTTAAACAGGGAGAGGTTAGACTGCAGTACCATAAGCCTTATAACAAACTGATGAGCAGGCTCCCACCCTGCGTTAATACAGAGGAGAGGACTTGAACTCCCATCGGATGTGGTAGCAGCTCCTATTTTTAGCTCTTTAGTTACAAATTGAACCCTGAAGTGTCATCCAAAAGAGAATTGATTACATTCATGAGTGGTAATACTTTATACTCGGTAAATAGTACCACAAATAAAGTGCAAATAGGCGTACTTAAGGGATTTTACCTGTCACTACAGTAAGAGCTATTAAAGATATAATGTGTCAATTTAAAATAATTGGTGCCTGTCCATTTAACCTTTACCTTCCATCCAAGATGAATTTGCATTTTGGACTTCGGAGAATTCTCCATTCTTTAAGGAACAGATATTCTGAGAAAAATCTAGATCACAATTTCCACGTTTTGGCCTCAAAATATACTGCCAGCTATTCAAACTGAGACTGACCTACAGAGAGTTAGTGAAGCCGCTCTGGGTGGCAGTGGGGGAAATATGCTCACGTTGGAGTTTCTTCCAGTGGCGAGCTGATATCCCTTCAGTATAGATTGGAACTGTAACCCACTGCCAGTGGATTGGTATCTGCATCACAGAACAGTCATGTTAAAACTGGTAACCTGACAGCACGCAGGAAAATTTAAAGGTTAAGAACGCATAAATTATAATTTTGTTTTACTGAAGTTATTTATTCATTTGTCGTAGATACAGTCAACTGAAGTCACAAACCAGATACTTACCTAAATCTGGGTTTTGGCATACTTGCCTCTGATGAAGTAACTGATTTATCCTCATACTCTGACATTTATAAGTCAAGTTTTTTGTAAAACTCAAGGCCATACTCACAACAAAAACATAAGGCAGTGTCATGCTAGTCTTAGGACAAAAATAATTCAAAAATACTAAAGTGTATTACCTAAGCGCTGCCAGCAATCAAACGTCAGTGAGTACACATCAGGCTTGTTCTTCCAATTTCAAGCTATGGAGCTGAGTACTCTTTATTTCTGTTATATGCAGTACAATTCGGTAATACGGGTGTATGTTTTCAGATGAAGGGAGAAGCAGCCCTTCTTACGGGGAGGGAACAGCTACATCTCAGTTTACATCACAAGCATCAGCCTTCTGAAGTCATTTGGATTACCACAGCCACTGTCCTCTGCCCGTAAGGGAAACCCCCATGGCTAAGTAGTGGTATAAGTCATCTACTGAGAGTATAGGGGAGGATAGCAACTTGTACCTTAACCTCAGGAAAGGGATCCTCAAATTCTTATGCTATACCTGCTATGAGAAGTGGCAGGTGGGCTGAAAGACTGAAGAATTAATTCAAGATGTACTACGCTGTTAGACATAGTAAACAGCAGAGGTCTGTGTGTTGCATGCACCTAAAAGCCAGGAATGCGTCCTCTTTTGTGCATTTGATTTACCTTAGCTGTTTGTTACAGCTCCTCCTGGGGATTCTGGGTGTCATTACCATTATTCACTCAACCTCTGCATTAATTCCACATAATTGCCTGCATTTATGAATGGTTTCCACAAACAATTCTCCAAACAAGGTAGGCTTTAGACATTTAATGGCCCCAGACCACCAACCAAAGCAAAAGTACACACAAAAGATGGAGACAGTGTGGAAAAAAACTTATTTCTAAAATTACCAGTTAAATAATCAGCAAGACTAAGGAAGTAAATAAGCAGAGAGAAAGGGAAATACCTACTTGCACACACCCCACACACACATTGTGCATCACATGCAATGTAAACTCGTGATCTTTGATTCTCTCACAATCTTTTCTCAACTTACATGTAGCCTGTATTTGGGATATCCTTGGGGTACCTTGAGTATATATTTTCCAGTACCGAAACTGAAAGTTAGTAATGTTGAAATGCAAACAGCCCAAGTCATCCTGCCATCTCCAAGATAAAAGTAGGATTACGACTTTACTACCTCTGTGAGCGTAGATGTTATATGGTATTTATCAAGATATTAGCAGATGTTCTCACAACCCACATAACAATCAGTCATAGTGTTTTAATTAAGGCACATTTGCTGCCTCAAGTAATTGCATCTTAGGATGTCTGTTAGATTGTTAAACTACAACTGCTTTCATTAGACCTGTGCGAAAAAATTCCTTTTCACTTATTTTATTATTCTTGCAATTATTATCTTGGAAGATTCTATGAAAAGCTAGTCTATTTCTTTTAAAGTACAAACATGTTCTCTGCTGAATTATTTTCTGGGGTGTTACATTGTATCCAGGTTTCATACTTTTAAAATAAGGCCTTGAACATAATATAACAGTCTCTTTAGATATTGTATAACATTGTTATGTATTTTTAAATTTACATTTGGTTTAATTTTATGTTTCTAAGTGGAACAGATAATGATATAGAGTATGCTATATGTAAGCCTCAGGCATATCTATATATCAACTAGGAAAACTTCATATTATTAATTGGTTGATGAATATTTTACTTTCATTTATGGAAAAGAGCTACTCGGTTAGCATGCCTTTAAGTAAATCAATACTCAGAATGAACTTATTTATCTTCCTTATTAGAAAAACAGTCACAAACCGGGAATGATAAAAGAAATGATCATAAAGAATGTGTCCCAGTGTATAAAGTTATTTCAAAAACTATAAATATTAAAGAAGTTATTAATAACCTTAGTAATAAAAGTTCTTTATAAATTATCAGTACTAACTTCCACTCCTAAGCTCCCCTAGATATCCTAAAATTAAAAATTTGGCTCGTTTCTGTATTTTTCATGACAAATATTTCAGCAACTAGAATTTTTTCCACAAGACCTTATCCATGAACTGTGTTACACAGAATATATCATGAGCGTATCTTTCATATTGAATTCATATTTCAGGGTCTATAGTGGAATATGTATAAACCAAAGTACCACTTTATGTATAACTCGGGTACAGCAAAACTGCAGGAAATCTACACAAAAGATACAACGGTTGAGAAAGTCAACGTTTGCAGCTTTTTTTCTGCCTAGGTCCTTTCTTTTTCACTGCTTTCCACTCAGCGCATTAGTAAAACAGAGCTTTGGCTCCTCTTGTGACCTACTAAATAACCCATTTCACCAAAATGAAATAGTAGAAAAAGCTACATAAAGGAGGTCCAAGGTTGAAGTACTTGATGAGAACAGGGATGGCAGCTGTATTAGTTTGGCAGTCACAAAGCACTACAAAGTCATTCATTCACCATCAGTTAAAAAAACCCTAAAAAACCAAAACCAAACCCAACTCCCAGCTCTTCTTCAATAACACTACTATACAATTAGTTCCAGAACATTGATCCAAAATTATGCCCTTGCCTTGTCATAAAAAATGGAGTGAAAAGTATAAAATGTGAAAAATATGTCCAACATTGTCATAAAGAATTTTTTATGCAGTGATTAGGAAAGGAAGACCCCAATACCAAACCAAGGTCGTACAAAGGGTGGTTAAGAAAGATGAGCTAGCAACACTGTTGCTCCCTGTCGCTCTTCTCCTCAACTAGGTCATGGACAGCAGCCACGGTGAAGTTATTTTTGCCTTTCTCTGACAATTTTTTGGGGAAGGCAAGGAAAGACCAAAAGAAAGTATCTTTCGAAACCTTGTATGTTAAAAACAAATACGGTTCCCTCTGATGGGCCCACTGAAAAGATTTAGCACCACTTACAGCTCCTAGAGCTCCACTGAACTGACTTCTAAATGACATAAACGTGGAATACTGTAGTAGTTAGAAGATGAATGACAAGAAATACAATGAAACCCGTGATCAATCAATTTCTGGCACACCACTGTTTTCTCTTGAGACAGAACTTTTACTGAAAGTCTTTAAATCATACACAACTTTACTCTGGAAAAAAGTAAAAAAAACCAACCCAAAACCCAAATAAAAGCTCAAGCACAACACAATGTTATGCTGCAAGGCCATGCAATGAATGAATGGTCTGACAGACAAATGAAGACATTCATATCCCCTGGTGTTTAGCACAGCATAGGAGTCTATAGAAAATCAGGGAATAGTTCCAAGTTCAGACAAGAATTTTGCTCAGGCAACATATTTGCAATTGAGGCAAGGAATGAAAACAGCATAAATAGAAATTTCTGTTCTCACTCGTTAGTTCCTTTTCTCTGGCAACAGATTGGCAGTGATGACTAATCTTTGTACTTAGCATTGCTTGCAACTGGTCAAAAAGGAGAAAAGAAAGCCAGTTCAGGGTTACACGGCAAGCTTACTTTTGCATTACTTATTAATGGAAAATGCAACTACATCCCTTATATTTAGAATATTAATAGTTACTGAAATCATTGTGTCTAAGTCTGCATTTAATTGCACCAGCTTTACGCCAACATAACATGCACAATTTCAGTAAACTTAAATTGGTAAGAAACTGAAAGAGTCAGGCTTTGTAACCCTTTATGTGTAGTGAACCAAATTCTCTCAGGAAATGGAAAAATGTTTAACATAACATATAAAAGTTATGATTCTTTTTGATAGTAAATGCTAAAGATTAATCCTAAAATAGACAATGTACATAAAGAATAGTCAATTGCAGAAGTAGAGACAACTTAGACCAGCCGATAAACAAATGAATTAATGCTCATCTTTCCAACAGGAGTCTATATGCCAACAGGAGACACTGAGTAGCTAAGTAGTTCTGTTAAGATACTTAAAGCAGGATGACAAGGGTTTTAAAATCTAATTTACCTTTTTGGGTTTTTGCCAGCATCTATTAAACTGTTCTTTCAGACAAGATTTCTGAAGAGAATGATCTGTTCACGTGACATACCATGAAGATACTGAGTTTAGAAGTAAAAACCTTCTCTAACACAGCTCAGCTCTTCGCACCCTGTAAGACAATCTTTGATTATTAGAAAATAACTTAAGACTTTGAAGTCTGCCTTAGAAACTTTTATATTAAAATTTCAGCTCACAGTCACTGATGTTACGTTCCAAGCTTACCATCTAAAATCTTCTCTGGAATTGAGTACAAACATTTGTGTAACTACTTCTGAGTACCCCCATCTCTGCAAATCCCTTCTTTCAGAAGCCATGTCAACAAGTTGGTGATGGAAAACACACTGTAGAACAGGGCGCTAAGTCAACAGGTTCTTACTTGTTTCTAGAAAAGTGGATAAGGACAACCTATTGGAACGAACTGATTATTTTACCCCAGCTGGAGAAAGAACTTTTATGACTGACTTCAAAATGAGTGCAGAAAGTCTTGAGATAACAATCCAAGCCCAACAACAATAAACCCGAATTCTTCTATTCTTTGGTCTCGGCATCTTTTAAAACACTTACTGCCATGTTTT
>VYZW01025510.1:1108-13600 GCA_013401315.1 Balaeniceps rex
CACTTTGCTCTACGATGATTTTCACACACTGTTCACAAATAACAAGCTGCTAGATTTCATAAGACTCAGGGAAAATCCAGTGATACGTATTTAACTTTTAACCCCGTAAGAGTAATCACCTGTAGAGGTTTTACAAATACAGGAGGAAAAACACTTAGGGAAACTATTATGAATAGCTGGAAGTCACAAATATAACCTTTCAAATTTCAGCCAGAGTATCAGCTATAGGTAACAGCTTTAACTTGCAAAGTAATTCAGCAATAGCAACAGGAGAAGTTCAAAAGTATTTTTAAAACCACTATTATTTTACTTGCTAAAATGCTGTTGCTTCCTTTGCTTGTTTCCTTGCATTTGCTCCCTGAAGTATTGCAGCACACTCAAATTTCATCTTTGAGACTAGCACTTTTTCCAGGTGCAACATTTCTGAACTATGGGTTAACTAGCCTTCAGTATAATCTAAACGTAAAAGTAACAGTCTCAGTATTCTGGATTAGCTTTAAAAACTTCTTCCAATCCATCATTTATGCCAGTTAAACTAGAATTGTAACACAAATTCTTTACCATTTAAAGAATAAAGCTCTAAAGTCTTAAAGACATCCCTAATAAAAATAAAATTAAAAAATGCTTTGGCAAGCACAGAAACTTTAAAGGTTCAACACAAGTTTAGAGGCTACACTACAGCCTTTCATCTAACCCTCTTGCCCCCAATTTAGGTCTTAAGGTTTCTCAAATTCCACTTTTGAAAATCAAAGTAAAAGGCACTAGAGTACTTCTGATATATTTCAGCGCTCAGCACCAGATACTCAAGTGCACCTCATACTACAGTTGAGGATCAGAAAGACTATGTCTATCAGCAATCCTTACCTTTCTCTGAAGGATGCTACTGCCAGTTCTCAACCTGGAATACTGCAATGCTTAATGAAACATCTCTTTCCTTCCCCAAGATTAGGTGGAGAAGCAAAGTCATCCTCTCACTAGCAACTAGCACGCACTTCCACAGCAGGATGTATACACTCCACTACCCTTGTAACATATTTGCACTGTTGAACAGGCAAGAAGAGAGGGTAAATACAGGTCCTGAAGTAACTTGGTCACTTTTCTCAAAGGAAGTGGTATAGATGAAGCAATTTTTGTAGATCTTTCTTCAGAATGTAACCTAACTTCTTCTCAGTCCCTTGACGTAGATAAGCAGACTCCGTATGAAGTCATCCACACCAACTTTGCCACTAACAATTTTTAGTTTCTTATTTTACAAAACAATTGAAAGCCATAAGACTTGAGAGGAAAAACTTACCTCTAATGCCAGCGCAGTCTTGTCATAAGCACAGGGTACTCTCTTTTGGATAGCTTTGGCATAGACTGGTCCATTCTGTGTTGATGGCAGAGGATTGATCACTGCTCCAGGTGTACTGGATACTGAGGGAAGGGGACTTGCGGTTTGAGGCTGAGCATAAGCATGGGCAGGTTCTGGAATACCGTAACTGTTGGAATTCCTGTTTCCATGCTTCCCATGAGAAGATCTGACTAGCTTTTCTACATAAGGAACAGGAATCATCCCAATCCGACCATCCTTGTTTCTGGCGCTCCACCACTGTTCTTCTGGCTTCTCTACAATTACCAGTATCTCACCCTTTTTAAATGGAAGATCCTCAGCATCATTGCCAGGAAAGTCATAGAGAGTCCGAACATACTCCACATTTTCTTCTGCAGTGGACATAGCAGGGGCAGATCCAGATCCCATTGGTGGACTTGGATACCTAAGTTTAAAAAAAGATTTAGTATAAGTGATAGCTATTGTTTTGTATTTCCAGTAACAAAGCTAAGTATCAGTTTTACAGTAGGAAGACCAGTTAGAGGAGAATTACTTATTCAGCTTTGTAACAAAAGTATTGGCTTGGTAGCACTGTGAGGCATTTCATGAGTAACTCATGCTCTCAAGTAATTACTTAAATACCCAAATTAGATTTTTATTGGGTTTCTGGGGAAGCTATCACAGATGCAGAAAATTGGGAGAAATAATGCAAAATCTTCATCCACCTGTTTTGGATTGTTGTGAGGATCTTGGGGTAGAATAAAATTAATTCTATAGCTTAAGTTATGAGAGTCATGATACATAAAAACAAATGAAAATTATTTGGGTGACTTGGGGTGGAGGGGCTCTTGGAGAGCTAAATAATCCTCTTCAGTTCATCACATTTACATTTTTAACTTCAGCATCCACTTCTAAAGAATTCAGTAACTCTAAATGCTAGACTTGAGGGAGCATAGTGGAAGAAGGGAACAAAAGTAAGAGGGGGGTATGATAAACACTTAACAGTTTTCTAACTCAAAGCCAGAAGTCCAATGTTGTCTCTATGATTGGTAGTACAACATCTTTCTAACCGAATTCTACTACTTACATGCAGAATTCTGGGGACAGCCAGTCACATTTATACTGAAAACTCCTTTCTTCAAGAAAAGGGATAGGCAAATCCCTGTGTTTTTAGGAAACACCTTTCCCCTCTTTTCTGGAAGGTAATATGGAATTAAGCTCCCTAATCTTATTTTTACAACTTCAACTCTCAAAGGGTTGTTATAACAGAAAATTTATTAGTTTCAAAGCACTTATCTTTACTGCATATTTAAATACCTAATAACCTAAAAGTGATATCTTCATAAAAGACAATATGAAATACTTGCATCCACTGGTAAGAATGGAGTAAGAAATTAAAAAAAGCTAACAACCTAGAAATATTCCTTTGCCTTATCAACCATAATATTACCTTTAATTTATTCACATAATTGTTTATCACTATGCCCATCATCTAATACAGTCACTTCATTATCTGTGATAATATATAAGATTGTTCATCAAATGAGACTATTTTCACTGCAATCTATTTCTATCATAAGTTTTATACATTTTATTCAAAGCAGCTGTCAGAAATCTTAACGTATATAGGCCATAGCAGATACTTATTATCTAAGCTACGATAGCAAGAATGCATGTCATTAGCCTACTTCAATTCTCTTTTGCTACTTGCAAAATAAGACGGAATTCAAATCCCTATGATTTTTGCAAGATATGCCAGAAGCCCTAAACAGAAAGATGCATGCTTCTTCAAGACGCCTTGCTGCAGCCAAAGCTGGGGGAGAGGGAACCCTTCAGAGAGCAGTCACTCTGCATAAGCAAGAGCTCAGGAACAACTGCAATGATGGTCAGAGCTCACTATTGACATAAAACAAATTAGAAAGCTTAAACCAGTCATTTTTCAACTGTTTTACAAGTTTAAAATGTCATCTCCGAGAGCTAAAAGCATTGTATGGCTATATACAAAGTTATATACAAAAACTACTTAATCCTACCATGAAAACCACCTCTTCATACTGTACTTTATGAAATTAAAAGAATCAACAGCCTTCAAAAGCATAAGCACCTGTGTGCAATGTTCCTCTGAAAATATCAGGGAAATAAGAATTAGCAATAACAGTTCTGAAGCACATACCTATCCACCCCTATTCTAAATCTAGTCCATTAACTAAAAATAAATTTAAAAAGAAAAAATCCGGAAATGCTACCTCTCGTCCCCTCTCTTGCAGCAGGAAGTCTCCTTCGAACAGAATTTCAAACCATCAACCATGTCATTGATTTTTCTAAGAGTTTAGAACAAAAAATCATGCTAAAGGAAAACCACCTAGTCGACCCCATTTGTTGCTTTATAAAAAAGCTTGTCAGTTCACAGTAGGCTAGGTCCCATCTGTCTCTGTACGCTGAGAACAATACGCAATCAAAACCTTGAAAATAAGGTGGTACTAAAACGTTCATAAAATGTTTCACACAAGACTCCTAATAAATACCAAGGGAGCAAGTGGAATCAGCTAAGTTTTCAAGTGTTTTGAGAAAGCCAAGTCAGTCATTGCCATAAATGATTAAGAAAAAGTTTTTACATCCAGAAAGGCAAAACAGTATCCAGGTTAAGGAGAAATGAGATAAGCATAAAGATTGCTTCAGTGTAGACTTTTTTCCTCCCAACTGCCCACAGGTTTAAGCATGCACATAACACTGGGCAGCTCCATTTAAGGGTTCCTGCAATGGTGAAAGTGATTTTTTTTTTTTTCCCCCACCTACCCATCTCTAGCCATAGCACAATCACTACCCAGAAGACTTCTCAGCAACTTTAAGAGTTCTTGAAGCTACTGCTTTCTGTCACATCCCTCCCATCACCTGACAGCTTTACAGAAAGACTTTTTTGACCACATGAGTTTTTCAACTTGACAAGCTACTGTCAATCTTTGACAAGTTACTGATTGTCATTAAGAACTCGGCTATGCCAAGGTTAAATTGTGACTATAAACCTCAAAGTTATTCTCCCCCCCTGCCCCCCAAGAACTTGCTAATCTGCAAAACATAGTAAGATTTTAAACTGCAGAATTTAGAAGCGAACCAAGTTGAATTTCTTTTTTTTCATGTGTCACTACTTTTATTTCACTTCATTCTATCCAGGAAGGCCAAAAGCTTTGAAATAAGATACTGGGAAAGGCTTTATTAATTAAAAATGAGGAATATGTTCTAGAGCTCTTGATAAGCAGTTTGCTGATGCAAGTTGCAGGTATGTCCCATGTGGGGAACAGGACAAAGAATGAGCTCATAGCCAAGTCACATTTTCCCATCCTCCTAGAATAGCATTTCTCAGTATAGTGCATGCAGTATGCAGATATAGATGAACAGTGACATAACCAAACTGTGAGAAATAAACGTTTTAAATTTTGGGGGAATGGAAATACCACTCTAGAGGTTTGGGAAATGCTGTCCTAGAACATATTAAAGCTGACTTAACAGGGTGAAGCGGTCTAATCACATAAAAGCCTGTTCTGTTGTAGTCAGTGTGGATGCAGGGGCAGACAACAACTTAAAGCTCAGAGGCTGTACTTCAATCACTGAGGAGACAACTTGTGAACCAGCTTCTCAACCATCCTAGGAACAGGAGGACAATACCAGAAGAAAAGGTTGACACAAAGCATGACCACACCCTCTTGCAAGGCAATTATAGCCAGTGGTAGAGATGTACACGGTACCTTCACATATGCCAATGCAGACTGTAAGGACAGGCCCTGTCTATCATATGGATGATTTGACTGAAAGAGCAACCCGTAATGGTCACTGAGATCCAGAGTGCTAAGAAGCACCACTGTTAGAAACAGGTTCAAAAGAGGGCCGTAAACAAATGCTTCCATAGTATACACAGCATGGCCCTATATCCAGTGTTAAGATCCTGGAAGCTACTAGGTTGGACGAAGACACCCCCCCGCCTTGCACCACCTCGAGCAAAGATGGCAGTGGGTGGGGCGCAGGGAGGGTGGCACTCACCTGGGCGCAGGCTCGATGAGGGTGGTGGTGTCCAGGTAGTGGATCTTGTAGAACTCCAGCAGGGCGGGCAGGTGCTCAAACTCCTGGTCGCCGATCTTAAAGCGGCGGTTGGGCAAGGAGTTAATGATGTAGTGGGAAACCCTGGAGTTCTCGGACACCGAGAGCACATAGTCCCCCGGGCAGGTGGACGAGTCCCGCACCAGGAACATGCCATGCCGCTGCCCTTGCAACCGCGTCTGCGCCTCCGCCCGAGACACTGGGCCCACGTACCAGCTGGAGCGGTCCGACGAATCGAAACGAGCGGCGGAGGACATGGCTCCGGGCGGGGAAGGGGAAGGGAAGGGGGGAAAGGAAGGTGAAGAGCCCGAAGGCCCAGGCGGAGGAAGAGACCCGGAGAAGGGAAGGCCTGGGCAAGGAGGCCTGGGAGGCGGAGCGGGCTGGGGGCTAGGAGGAAGCGGCTAGCGTCCAGCCCAGAAGATAGGAAGCCCAGGGAAAGGGGGATAAGGGAGAAGGAAGCTCCGTGCCTCTGGAGGCGAAGGACCGAGGAGCGGCTGGGGTGGAGCTGGCCAGACGCGGCGGTCAGGGCCCCCGAGTCTCCCTCAGCGGCGGGGTGTGCAGGGCATCCTTCCCGCCTCTCTCTCAGGCCTGCGGCGGGCCCGGCTGGGCGGGTGGCGAAGAGAAGCGGCGGCTGACAAGGACAGGCGGCCCGGGAAGGTGGCGAGGTTAGCCTGCTGCAGTGCCTCACCGCCGGAGCCAGACGGGGCGGGGGGGGCGGGGGAGGCAGAAGCGCTGGGCTCCCGCTTTCTCCTATCGGTTCCCTCCCCTCTCAGANGGGGGGAGGGGCGGCCGAGGGGAGCCCGGGGCCGTTCCCGCCTCAGCGACCGGGTGGCCGCGCTGAGGGAGGCGGCGGGCCGGGGAGGGCCGTGGCTCGGTGCCCGTCCTCGCGTCCAGAGGGGAGGGAGCGCTCTCCCCTTCCCCAGTCCCTCCGGGCTGGAGTCATTCAAACCTGCGCCAGCACAGCCAGCGTGCAGGGACACCCCCGGTTGGGGGATGGATGAACGTGAACGGCCCCGGCGGTGTGTTGAGTTAGTCGGGGTGCGGGACCCCCGGGCCTTCTGCAGCCCCTCAGAGAGCGGGGCCGTCCTCCCCACGTGCCGCTTCCCTGGCGTGCTGCAGGCACCCTTTGCCACAGGTCGCCCCCAAAAAACTCTGCCCAGTCCTTGGGCTGAAGACATCTGAGGGGGACCTGCCAACGTACCTCCTCCATCTTCTCCCCATCCCTCCCTCAGCACATCTTCCCTCCTCGGTGCTGCCCAGCGCCTGGCTTTCCGCGCTTTGCCATGGTGTCCCGAGGCACGCTGCGCTTCCCTTCCCTCCGGGGTCCCTTCTGCCCTGCCTGGGGCTGCCTTGGGCTTCTCTCCCCTCTCCGCACCTCCTAGCTCAGCGGGATGCCCCGGAGCCAGGCACCCTGACCGCGGGTGGTTTGGAGACAGATCACCTTCCCCGAGGTTTTGTTTTTATTAGTTGATTATTTTTTTAAGGAACAAAATGGACCACTGTGATAATCTCTGATCTTGAGGTAACTTCCTACGTTCTCTAAGAGACAGTGTCCTGTCTCTTTATAGCCTTGTTCCCAGATAACGGGGTCAAAGCCCTGTCTGTCTCGGGGTGCAGGCGGGAGGGGAGATGGTGCGGCAGCTGCTGAAGAGGAAGGAAACCCCGGAAAGGACTCAGCAGGCCTCAGGGGCAGGGGCTGGGCACATCGTGCAGCATGAGCTGTTTGAATTTTAGAGGGAGGTTGGTGTGTGGTGACCTCAGACGAGCAGCGTGGGCCTTTGCGTCGTCTGACTCATGTTTGGGAGGGCTGGCAGTGGCAATCAGCATGTCCAGCAGCAATAGGCAAGGGCGTGACAGAATAACTGTGGTAATTCCCCAGACGTGCTAGAAACCTTTTGCAAATAGTGTGAGTTTAGCTCAGTCTCATGACTTCGTTTAATTTGTGCTTTTGATTTTGTTTTTTCGTTTTGCTCTGGGGCTGGCAATGTGAGATGAAGCAGCACTTGAAAACAAAAAAACATTTAAAATGGAGAAATAGATCTAAGATGACTGTCTTGAAGTGCCTAACTGGACTGTTGTGCAGTCTTATTCCAGCTTTGCCATCTTTCTTTCATGCTCTGCCTTTTCTGAAAGCTCAGTCACAACATGGTCATTTTTTTCTCTTTGTTCTTCCTACATTGGTAACTAGTGCCAACTGAGGTGTTTGGATTGGAACGTATGGGCTGTGTCTCTGTAGACATTTAGCAGGGTTCAAATCACTAAAATAGAAGACTCATCCAGTGTCATTCTTATGTTTTAGACAAAATCATCCAGGAAAGTCTCATAACATCACTAACATGAAAGGATCTTAAAGTAGGCCCTGAATACATGTACAGGTATCACTTTACCAGCTGCTGAAATAAGCCATCTCCTGGGTGGAAAACAACAGCTGTTTAGCCATGTACAGCAATACTAGCCAACAGTAGACCCAGAGATGAATAATATCATCTGAAAATTCACATTTATGCAAAAATATTTTGTCCATTGCTAGGGAAGCTTACTTAGTAAGTAAGTATATACCTTTGATCCATTCCTACTGGTTTAAGCCAGCTTGTATTTGCCAATGAGAGTCAGTTTTAAACACATGTAGATAGGCTCCAATAGATTATGAAGGTTGTTATGTTTTCTTCTGTCATTTGAATGGGTTTGGATCATTTTCTGTTTGGCCATGGCCAAAACATAGATTAAAAGATAGTACTTGGACTTGCAATAACACGCTAAATAATGTTTAAAAATAATTACAAAAGCCACAAGTTAGTAGCAGAATTAGTAACATGTAGTATATAAAAAGGAAATAAAACCTCCTATTGCTGCATTTTATTGAATTATAATTTTTGTTATAATAAAAATCAAATGTAGTAGGTCAAATACACGGTGATTTTGCCTCCATTGCATATGGATAATACTAAAATGTCAAAAGAGTTGAAATCTGTCAGGAATAAATAGTATTTAATTATAAACCAGGTTTTGCGCAGTACTACATGGGGCTGGACTGATACTGAAGAACCAGCACACCCACCTTCCCATACAGAGAGGATTCTAAGGCACAGAGAGGTTTTCAGTTTGGAAGGAACTGCCACAGTTAGCTGTTCTGAACTTGTATTCATGCAGGCTGGGTGCATCCTTCAAGTAATTCCCCCCACAATTTCAATAACTGTGGTTGAACTAGGACAGATCTTCTAGGTAAAAGATCCCACTTCTACTCACATATGAGAAAAAGGTGACTTGTTCAAGATCATTAATGTTATCTGGTAAGACTGGGCTTCAACTTCCTAGACTACAGACAATCATCTCAGGTTTATTACATCCCTACAACTGCATTTGGTTTAGGAAGAATGGATGAATGTATGGTGCCACTTTACCTTTTTACTACATATAGATACATTTATGCTCTTTGTCTTACCTGTTGGCAGCTCCCACCCTCAGAGCATGGCCGAATAGTTGTAGCACAACCGAGGAGGTGGGAAACTCTTAAAGTGCATCAGCTGCTGATGAAATAAAAACTCAGTTGGCAGAATATTCCCTTGAGAAGGTCCCGTCCCTCTTTCCCCATGCCCAGCTGCTCCTTCTTCCTTTCACCAGAAGCTTCTGACCCCATCAGTTGGGCTGAATGCCAAATAAATTGTACATGTGGCTGGTCTCTAAATAAGGAGAAGTAAATTTCTGTCAAGGGTATAGAATGAGAATCCTTATTTGTTTCAAATCAAGTACTGGGTATGCTTCCAATGCAAAATTAATGACCCTAATTTAAACCATGAGGAAATGGGGAAGGTTATGTTGGATTTGGAGGTTGACAGCTGGAGAAGAAATACAGTAGTGAAAGCAGTTATGAAACAAAAACTGAAGCAATCACAATCACTTCTCCAAATGTGGAAGCCTGAAATACTGCAGGATACAAGTCCACTAATTACAAATCTAGCAAATATGCCTATACAGCTTTACCTCTGTGCTGGCAGGGAATAGGAAAATAGATCATGAAGAAACCTGGTTATTATTCATCTGGACTTCCTAATATATCAGCAGTTTAAGTGTTGGTATTTTGATCACTCAGTTCTAGAAGAGTTGTTTGGCTATTCTCGTACAGACGAGAAATAACTTAAAGCTTTCTTAGTTCATTGTCCATCTGTCCACAATGTCTTGTGCTATACTGTCTCTGAGGACTCGGTGTAAAAAATGAATGCTTTTTACTGTAAGATACAAGACTGACATATTTAAGAGATCAGAGAATTTATAAATAAAAAAATATGGAATCACCCTAAAATCCCTATGAGTACATGTTTTTCTTGAAATACCACAGAGTTTAAGTGCACTCTTGAAGGCTAAGTTCCTGAAGCATCATTCCTGATAGGAAAACCGATCAATAATAATTATAGCTCTGCGTATCAATCTGTAGTCTCTCCAGCAATTTCTTTATATAGGTAACTGTAGTAAACAAGAACAACAAAGTGCTTTATATCTGCCAAGTTAGATAAAATTGCCAATTTTAAAGCAAAGCAATTTTATTATTGTTTAGCCTATGTGCTAGTTTGAGAAGGTACATGCTGGACTAAAATGAGCTACTGCTAAATGATTAGGGTGGTTTGAGCTAAGCTAAACTCTGTGGTTTTTTACCTAAACAAAGTACATGCTAGTAAGATAGTGCATATCATGACTTTCAACAGTCACATTACGCTTAGATGAAAAGAAATTTTGGGGGTGAAAGCAACAGAAGTTTTGTTTTTATCAAATCAAAATACATAATACCTGCCTTTAGGTTTAGTTCATGTAACTTAGGGGTATTATACCAGTAACTAAAAAAAATAGAAAAAATAATGCAGCACTTTTCTCTAAGGTGGATGATCTGCTTTAAGGAAAAGTAGTTCCCTTGTAACTGCATTCTAAGCCTTATATTGATTTGCTTTGCACAGCATCCAACTGCAACAATTAATAAATAATGCAATCACAAAATTGCATATACTGATAAATGGAAAAATGGATTACCTGTCTATCTAAAAATCAGTATTCAAACACAGAAGGAGTCATAGGGTAGAAGCTGGAAAAAAAATCCCTGTGGGTTTTCTCAAGATGTTTCTTTAGCTTAATAATTACTCATGAATGTCTTACATTCTCCTGCATAATCTAAGAATTAACCTATCAGCTTGGTTATTTGTAATAGTAAGTAATACCCTCTAGTGGTATACATAGGAAAAGAAGCCAGACAAAGAATGATTACTTTTTTTTTTTACTGTGATAGACGCTAAATAACATTTTCACTTGTATGACATAGGGTATCACTGGTCTGTCGACAAGGGCTAGTTAAAATAGAAAATGCACTGCAAGCATTAGACTTGAGTTAGATGTCTGGGTTTAGTGAGAACGGCTGGGTCTAGGAACATGAGCTGGACCACTAGAAGTCTTGAATCACTTGTTGTTTGCAGACAAAACAAGTTGCCACTGCAACAACTTGCAGTCTGGAAGGCGTGGTTCTAGTGATGTCCAGGTCAGAAAGATCTGTCCTTCCATCTGATTTAATTCCTACATTTAATTCCTACACATTAAAAGTAACTCTGTAGGCAAAATAGGAATACTCCTCAGTCTCCAGTATTGCAGTGTAATAAAGTCTGTATTTCCAGACTCCATGTGCAGTTCAGAGTTCATTATCAAAAAAAGATTATTCTGAAGCTCATAATCAGGCTTTCCTGCAGTTACCACGTCTTTTGTTTTATTTGCCAATTGGCAAAGGTTCAGAGATTGAGGTGAAAACTGACAGTGCTGGAGAAAAAAAATCCAACAAATGCCCCTCTTACCAAGAAAAAACTGTTGAGCTTATTAAGTGTGCAAATACTCTTGAATCTTTTCCAGAAGCCCAGTCTACTAATGTAGAGTCGTCTAGGTCCATTTTGAAATCATCTTTGTTACCATAATCAAAATATCCCTAAGTAATGGTAATACCCAGGAACTTCCTCCATTTCTCTGAAGTAGCATGTCAATGAGCAGTATTTGTCGTGATGTGGTGGTACTTGACTAGTATCATATCATTCTGATTGTCACTTTGGTTTTGCCCTTCTGCAACCCCATTATTGCTACAAGATGTAAAAGCTTTTGGTAGTTTGTCATGATTTCCTGGTGGCACTGATTACTTCCCGCCCCTCCAAGAGGAAGGATCCCATACTGGTTCAGACTTTAAATCAGCTTCTAAACTGATGTTAAGCAAGATGGTACTCAGAAGCCAATTATTTTAAGGCCTCGTGAAGGAAGGATTTACTATGCCTTATCTTTCTGAACTGTAGTAATTTTGTATTATGTTCCTGGCATTAGTTCAGCTACTGCAGGGTCTTAGACCAGTGTAATCTTCAATACCTCTAGTTATCTCCTTATTACTCTTTTTCTTATACTGTGGCAAACCAATCTCTGCTCTCTTTATCCTCTTCTAAAGCACACAATAAAAGAATGAAAAAAATCGCCCATCTCCCAAGCTGGTGTAACTTCACTGATACTAATGATAGGATCTAATTAAGCTCACTAACTTTCAGACTCCACATCACAGTCAATAAAACTGAGACAGTAGTTAAAAAAGTTCTGACAAAGATTTATTAATTTATGCTTGTGAACAAATGTGTCTGACAGTTGAATGATGAGATTGCCATACTCTGTACAGAGAGCTTTTTCTAGAAATCTTCTTTCCACTGTGTTGACAGAACTTGCAGTATAGAAGTTCAGGAGTGGGTGTCAGTTCACAGACTCTAACCCAGTTACAAAGATGGCTGCATGCCCAGATGAGATGAAGGTTCAGACTTTCTTGCTCCTGTTCCTGTTTCTGTATGTTCAATCTTGCTGAAAAACCAATCAAGCTGTCTGATACCTGGCACAGGAGGGAGACACTAGGTGTTACCTTCCTGTGTCAAGCTGGCTAGGAAGTTTTATTACCAAAAAGAAAAGGAAAAAAAAGATCTCAAAAAGCTATTTCAAGCTAAAAGCTGGAAGGAAAGAAGCTAGTCAAGCTGAGCCTTCTGTGCCTTTTTTTCAGTCCATGCTGAAGGTTGAGAAAGTCTCCTTCAAAGCAAAAGAAC
>VYZW01025510.1:16420-40617 GCA_013401315.1 Balaeniceps rex
CTCCCAGTTTCAAAGTATGGAATAGACAATAAGGGAGTGACATTCTTCATGAGTTATGCAGATATCAACATCTGGAAGGATTCTTATAGACAATTCCCTTCTAGGTGATTATGCTGTAAGTGTGAATTTCTGAATGAAATACACTAGAATTTCTAAACCTTCCAGAATTGCAGTGGGTTCTCATTCTTTATTGTTCCTTGATTAGAACATCATTCATGCTATTACTTGTCTCCCTAGTCTACTTGGAAGACTTTCTGTTGGTGATTTTTCTTATACAAGCAGTGTTATCAGGAATGCAAGATATCTTACTTAGGCTTTTTATATTATCAGCATTGTCACACATTTATTATTTGTGACCTCATGCAAGCTGTTTATCCTCTTCTGCCTCTGCATCCCTTTTGTAAAATGGCAGTAATATTTATATTTTTAAGGTGTCCTGAGATTCTCAATTGAGAGACATTATGAAATCACAAATATTATTTTGTGCTGGTCACTTGACCCAAAGCTCTTAAAAGGTGTAGTAGAAATCAGCATAGTTTCTTGAAAGATTACTCAGGATTTTAGTTTTCTTCCCTAACCAAGATTCATCAAGCAGTTGTTTGTATTTATCTTCCTCCTTTGCAACACTTTTAACCTGAAAATGGTAATTCTTGGCTTTTTTAGCAGTATTAGAACTTAGAACAAACTTTTCCACTCATTACCCCAATTCCCATATCACTACACCATTTCCTGGTTCCTGGGGTCATGACTGCTAGTTTGGCAATTGCTGTTCTAGAAGGATAAATGGTACTGATGACAAAAGACAGCTATTCACTCACGTATTTCAAATGAGTAATGGTCTTACGTTAGCTGACTGAGATGTGATTCTGCATCACATAAGCTATTGTCACCAGAACTTGTTACCCAATCTCAGTTCTGTGTCCAGGAACTAAGTACTCTATAGAAACTGATGTACCTTCTTACTGGGGCATCATCTCTTCTGATCAGGAGTAAAGCATTTTGTCAGGACTGTAAGTGAGAAGCTTGTACTACTGTGGCTCATAGTTTACCTGCCTAGGAGGAATGGGGACTTCCTGTTCCCAGAGGTNCTCTTCCAAGAAAGACTCAGGTATGACATGCTCTCACCTGGTGAACATCCCTTCTGTAGCCAGAATCATTGTTGCTTCCTCCAATTACATAGAGCTTTCCTAGCAGTGCAGCCATCCCATGCCAGGCACGTCTCACTGGACCATCTGCTAAAACGTCCCAGCGGTCAGTCTTTGGGTCATAACNTGGTTTTAAGGATTAACACAATAAAGGTGCAGGGGAAAACACAAGAAAACAGGAAAAATAAGCATTTAGCCTCAAAATGTAATTGACATATATTATTATTCTCCTTCCTTGATATTCATTTATCCCATATACAGAGGCTACTGTTTCCCATCTGAATATCAGCAAATTCAAAGCTACACATGAGAAAAGCATCTAAAAAGATTAAATCAGGAATTGGGGAACTGTAGTAACGTGTGTAGCTAATACACTCCTTACCTCCTTCTTCAGAGGTGTCACATATTCCCAAGTGTTGCTTTTAGGGTCATATCTCTCCACTTCCCTCAGGTCTTCATGGTAATCTCGTCCTGCGACGGCATATATATAGTTGTCCACAACACAAACACTGAGGTCAGCATGCTCTTGCTGTAGGGACTGGATCTGGAACCATTTGTTGTGTCGCGGGTCATACCTTGTAAAAGAATGGGATCAAAGAAAGTTATTCATACAGCCACAGAATCATTGCTGGAATACCAGACAGCACCACAGATGTGGGTTACTGTACTGTCTTTGGCTGAAATTGTGCTCAGCTGTAAGTGGAGTGAAATTTGGCCTTGTCAGCATTTTATTATTAGCAAAGCTGTTTTATTCTATTTTTAGAAGATGTATTTTAGCTGACATAATCATGCTATAAAAGCCTAGGTTTTCCATTATCTTATACACTGCTGTCGGGTTATATATCAAAATCTCTGCTTGCACAGAGCCATTCTACAAGGTAAAATACTCTAAAAATAGCACAAAGACTGAATCTGGATCTTCAAGAGTCCAAGAAGGGTATAAATATGTGGTGGCTTCTTTGATTCTTTTCCCCAAATATCTGCTGCTCAAAGTGAACCTCATGATTCACTTTCAGATCAAAATATCTATCTGGTCTGGAAATTTTAGTTACAGAGAAAACTGGTTGTGAAGTGAAACTATGCATGCCATAAAATAAGGGGAACTCAGCTAAAACTAGTAAAAATGACCACAATATAAGGACAAAAGGTTTTATATCTGTTTTTGCAGTGTAATGGGCATGAAGGTCTAAACCTGATCCTTCCTCATGCTCTGTTCCCTGGCACAGAAGAATATAAGAGGACCCTGGAATGCTGCTATTGTGCACACAAATTCTTGAAAACCAACCAGCATTTTATTTAAAAACCCTTTTTGGTAGCTAAATCCCTTTGTATTGGGATCAAAACTACATGCTGAGGACTTCTACAACATCCTAGTTCAAGAGCATCTAGACAATCTAGGGTTCTAGGTTCATGACTGCTTCGCACACTTTTAATACTTCCCCCCTCCAACAAGGCAGAAAGTAGCACATGTAATACTCTTGAAAGAGTAGCTGTTTCTACCCTATCAGGCTTGGCTTTGTCCCATAAGCACTGCTGGAAGCTTCCTGTTACTATGAGGCTCATTTCTTTATTTCTTGTGTTTTCTTTCAGTGAGGCCCCTGTTCAGTTCCTCATCTTTCAGCTAGCAAGCGTACAGACTGCGCTACTGGCTTACTGACTCAGAGATGGGCAACAGGGTGGTAATAAAAATAATAGCAGGATTATCCTTATCTTACCTCCAACACCTTGACTCTGCTCGAAACCCACTTACATTGTTGTCTCCGCCAATTAAATATACAAAATTATTGAGAACGGCAATCCCTTGGTTGGACATTCTGGGGGCTAGTGCAGCTGTAAAGTGCCTCCACTCTCCCAACAAGGGGTTCAGATACTTGGCTTGATCACTGAGGACAATGGATGGAGTAGAATGCATCCCTCCAAATCCCACTACACACTGGAACTCTGATCTCAGCTGTGTCTGCGAGCTCTGAAGCATTGGCTGAAGACATTCATTCTTGTGGTACATTAATGCATCTGCGACTGTATCTTTTAAAGGACATGGACTTAATTTGTCATGAAGCCTTTGCAGGATCTGGGGTTCCATCAGAGGAAAACGAACTGTCTCAAGTAGCTTAAGGGGCTCCATCAGGGAGACCTGATCTGTCTCCAGTTGCTCTGGAGAATAATGATAAAAAAGTGCCCCATCATAAACTTCAAACTCATAGTTAACCTCCAAACGGTTGCTACTGAGAAGGGAGTAGACCTTCTGCAAGGGTAGCTGTCGATACACTTGGGTCCTTGAGAAAGCTGCGAAGTTCTTCAAAATGTAGGAGTCCAGCTGATCACTCAAATGTCTCAAGTCATAATGGTCAGCTAGTCTGTATACATCGAGAATGTTCTCTTCATCTACCCAGGACATGAGAAAATCACAACAGAACTTAATGACTTCTGGAATCTGCAAGAGAGAGACATTTTTCATTTCAGACACCACTTGCCTCACACTCAAGACAGGTGACAGAAGCCTGGGATGAGTGTAAGTTGTCCTCAAGATGACTGCTCTCCTCACAGTCTGATCACCATGTTCACTTGCACCCAATTCACCTTTCTCCAGAGAAAAAGAACACAACATAGGTACGTAGATGAATATAATATAGATCTTCTAGCCACACTATACTGCAAGCCTATGTATGAGTTTGGCTTCAGGTGCAGCAGCAATGTGTCTTCCAAGACACATGGGACACTGGACAGCCAGGCTGCCTGGTTTGTTAGCATGGCACCAAGCTGGAGGCTGCCTGTGAGGCAGTCATGAAAACGGAAAGCACGGAGGACATGGTGAAAGCCAGGTTTACAGTCACTCTGTAACTGTTCTTTCAGAGCACTATAGACATATTGTAGCAAAGACTGTATCTGTAACAAGCATATCTGCATCACTCAAGAGCACAGGAAGCCATTTGAAAGGAAAATTAATATTTAGTGTTGTCTTCTGAATACCATTTGAAATTGTTTCTGGCAGGAGGGACTACTGGCAAATAAAAAATGCCTGCTGTCCAAGAGCCCCTCTGCTAACAAAGTAGTGCTAAGTGTGTGGAAACCAACCAAAGCAAGCACTCATAAGATTTAGTATCAAAGCCTTGTGCAGCGGTTAGCTGTAGGGGAAATTAGAGAAAAAAAACTTGTCTTAAAGGCACATGAACTCTGCACTTATTGCAGAAACCATAGTGGTAGGATTTCCTGTAGTGACGGAGTCAGGGGAGGTTATGTGCCTGTGGACTCAATCTGCAGAAAATCTTGAGCAGCATAACAATTTCTGAGCAGCAAGCCCTTTCCTTTACCATAGGCCAGAGGTATTCTATTTCAGGGAAGCTTTCATAAGCAGATCAGTGGAAGTGAGTGCTATATAAAATAGTCCTCTAGATGAAATGGTAAATGTTTATAAGTAATAAAAACATTGGCACAAATGAGATGTGCAAGTACTCATTCATTGTTCCTACCCTTCCAGAGTTCCAGGGGATACAGCATCCTAAAGAAATTCTTCTCATCAGACCCATGCTCTTATTCACCCCCTAACCCTCCATCTAACCAGATATCCATGTTTTTTGATTCTTTCATTGTTGCTTTTGTTTCTTGCTTCTTTTTTGTCACATCTCCCAGTACCTCACCTGAAGCTGACAGGCTGCAGCTAAGGTTTCCTGTACACTGTTCACACTGAGTTCCAGCTCAGAAGTGTAAATGAAGTTCAAGATTTTACACATTGCATTGTAGGAGATGCCATGAATATGAACTTCTTCTTGTTCCATCTCTCTCAGTCCTCCTGCAAACATTCCTCTGTAAAAAAGACAATGGCACATGCTATGGCAGATTTGCATTGAAGCTATTTTCAGTTTGCTTATCTTATGTTGTCCTGGGAACATAAAAAAATATTCAGAAAGATAAAAACCTAGCCAGACACTTTTATGGGATTACCTCTTCTCTAAGCCAATGATACAAAGAGTACAGGCCTTCAGGACCTAAGAAAGAAATACTCTTCATTCTGCAGGAAAACAGTAGGGGCCATCTGAAAGGTATGATTCACAGCTGAAGGACTTAAATACAGACCCAGTCAATGGGCAGAAGCAGATACTCTGGGTGTGGGGGAAGAGGAAAAACAGAGGAACTTGGGACTGTAGGAATTTTTTCTAAGCTAGAGCAGTTCTTCCTCCAGTTAGAAGTTTGTCTGGGTTGCCTTGGGATTTGTTTGCTTCCTCTATGAAAATAAAGTCAGTTCAAGAAACTGCTCGTCAAATTGACCAGGGGAGTACCTGATTTAACAGACAGCGAGTCACACTATAGGCATATAACAGAGGAGCGACCCACTTCCAGTGACTTTTTGTGTATTATGAAATGATCACCACAATGGGCAAAGTCTTGCAATGCTAAGGATACGTTAAAAGCCACCCAGAGTGCATTTATGCAGAAGACACCTGTTCAGATAGTCTCTCCTCTTTATATACCTCCAAGTACCACAGGCAGTGAATTTAGTGGAGGTAAGCTCAGTGTGCAGGAACAAGAGCTTTATTTCTGTAGAGAAATAACAGAGAGATGAATAAAGCCATACTTAGTATTTTGAAACACATTCAGCTCCATCTTACGGGTCTAATTTTACATCCAGAAGCAGTGTGCCAAGACAGAAGATTTGGATGTTGCAGGTTTGAGTAACATTCAGACACATGCTTGTTACTGCCATACTGAAGTGTACCTGAAATAGTCACAGGATGCAGCTAGAAGTATGCGATGAGCCTCAATAGGTTTCTCTTCCACTACCAGAACTACATCGAAGAGGATGCTGCTGTCTCGGAGAGATACCAAGCCACTGAGCAAGGCCTGAGAGTGTTCTGCACTGCGGTATGTGTTGCTGGTGCGCTGCTGAAGGGAGGGCTCGAGTTGAGCTTTGTGTGGCTGAGTCAGCTCCTGATCCTCCGCCATCCCAGGCAGAAATGCTCAGCCACCAGCTGTAGCAGAATGAAATCTGTGAGACAACAGAATCAGCAAAGGTTTTTGCCTTTTGCTTTACGAATGGTCCTCTGACCGCTGCCTGTCACAGAAAATAAATCAAACCAACTCTTCAGTCAATGGAGAGACAGTTCTACCATGAAGAAATTATTCTGAATGATGATACTGGAAATAGACAGGTGTATATCAGCACACCAAATTGGCAGAACATGTTTTTTCAACCAAGTATTCCGACTCTTGGGTTTTCAGCCCAAAAGTCAGAGTATGTAGCATGTGGGGATATTTTTTTTTTTTCTTAGCAAGAGTTTCACTTCCCAACCCATTACCAGAACCCCTTGTTTCCTTTGCATTTCTGCATATTTTATAACAAAGAACAAAACTGACATAATTTTTGCCAAATTCCAGGTTGCCTAATATCCTCAGATAACTTTGCTGCAATATAAATTGCACCTTCACTCTTCCTCTTGATATTTTACCCCAGAATCTGAAAGCTCTCCTCTCTCCCTGTCTTTGCTTTTCCATTTTCCTTAGCTGAGCACATTTCCATCTATCATTCTATAAAATATTATATAAAACTGTGGGCTTTAGAGTGAATTTCTTTATTGTGACAACTTCAAGCTAGCATGCACAACTGCTTTTTACTTCACTGTGATTCCCTGCAGAGAGAGGGTATTTCCTCCAGCGTAGGTACTGTAGAGGGCTATCCTGTACCTTTTTACCTTTTTCTAGGGATGCCATTGACACTGTAGGAAGGTCCCCTATGGCACAAGGGGAAACACCTGTAAAAAGCTAGCTGGAAGTGATTGTGTTTCATGTCTATGGTTAAACTCTCAAAATCTCATGAGTCCTCTTCTACCATCCTGTAATTTACCCTTTCCATTGTCTTTGAATGTCAGAAGTTGTAGCAGTTAGAGCTCTGAGACTCTATCCAGTTGTCAGAGCACATTAAAAAAAAATGCATTAGCAAAAGGAAGTAACTTAGCTGATATGGCTGCTTAAGACACAGTTATAATAGCCCCTCCTCCAGCGGCCTGGGAAATAGCTTAGTGGCACAAGGGACAGTCACTAGGGGTTATCAGCAGTCAGAGAACAAACCCAGCAAATCCAAACAAACAATGAAGAAATGGAACCATTGTTTAATTGTCCCAGCCATAGATGGTGAATGCAGCATTCGAAGTACTGCAAGGTATTCCGTGTATGGTCAGTGAGGAAGGAGCTATCTGGATGACACCAAGAAATATGAAAATACTTCTTGTTCTGCCTGAGGGAAGTTACTCTACACTGTCCAAAACAAAAGGAAGCTAGGTGGCATTGCATGGTAAATGGGACGGAAGAAAACCTGGAAAAGCATATTAATGGTTGTCTGCTCTTTGCCAGCAAAACCAAGACAAGCAGTTCAGAAGAGAAGCTCTGATGAGACAGCCTTCTAGGGAGCGCATTCAGGTCGATTATATGGGGGAGACTATCCATCATCAGCTGAAGACATGAGTAATGGCTTATTTTTCATGACAGGTAGATGCTTTTCCTAGAAATAAGATGACTGCTTTTGAAGCAGACAAAACATTACTGTATCATTTGATTTGCTCCTGGGGAATACTAAAAATGATGGATTGAGGCAAGGGAGGTAATATAGTAAAAAAGGCATGTGAAGGAGTGAGCGTTACTAGATGTTGATCAGAGATTTCCCATTTCACTAGAAGGGAATAAATGCAGCAAAAACAAAGTAGGGTGAGATATGGTCCAAATGAGGAACAGATTCAGATAAACCACATTAACTCTGTTAGTGTGGTTTAATGTGGTTAACACAGAGTTAATGTGGTTAATGCTCAAAAAAAGGTTCCATCTTTTCAGCTACTTAGAGAGCTATATCAAAAAAATCTCTATGAGAGTAAAATCATTGCATCAAAAAGCAGAAGTAAATGTAACAAACGAACTATTTTCTGAATTCAAAGACTTTTGTTGGATAAGGGAAACAGCATGACCTTTGATACAATCTTATAGCATGTTATATAGTGTAGCCATTGATGGAAGAGAGGCTAGGGAGAAATAAGTGAGACATATATTAAAACTACACAGGCCATTGAACTCATGTAACAAGTATTAGCAAAGAAATATATTGTAGAAGTGGCTTCCCAAGAGAGAGAGATACATGCAGGGTAGAGTGGGAAACCTGTATAATCATGCCAAGCCTTTATTTAAATCTAACTTTAATTAATATAACTGCTACAGTTACTATTCAGAATACATTCTGTATTCAAATAATCCTAAAAAGGAACAGAAAGGGCATGAACCTTTCAGCAAGTAAAGCCCCAGAAGGGATCCTATCTTACAAATACAGTAACTGGAACCAGGAAGATCAAATACTATTATGAAAGAGAGTAAATGAAAATAAAATTAGAATAATTCAGGGATTCTAAAGCCTCTATGAACACTGGTATCTGCAGAGCTTTCAGTGACAAATGGGGTTGTCTTGGAGATCTGCAGGGAGTTTATCTCACTGCTAGTTCTACTAGATATGGACTTGAACTATCCCACAACTGTTAACAATAGCTGAACAAACCAGTCCTTCTGGCAGACCTGTGGTAAGCCCAGTGTGGTCAAACATACATGCTGGGAGCGCAGCTGAAACATCCTCCACAGCTGATTTTTGGCTAGTCAACAGCTGAGCCAACAGGTATTTTGCTACACTATTTTCTGAATTTTGGCAGTCCCTACTTCTTGTTCTCAACTTCTGCCCCTGGATTGTATCTTGGCTGTCACTGGTGAGCTGGACTGTCCTCAGGGTGGTCATTCATGTATATACACCAACACAAGAGCCACTTTGTGCATCTGGAGCACAGAGCCACTATGATATGGAAATTCACCACTCCATAGTTACCTGTGAGTATTTTGCCATCCACAGTTATTTGCTGCTAGCCAGTTTTGGGTGTGTAGGTTGAATACTGATGCTGCTGTGGTAAAAGGGTGGAATACTACTTAGCAGGTACAGTGTATGTGGTCTAAAACTTGCCAGTACTCATAAGCTCTTTTTGTACATGGATACATGAAGTTTCTTAATGACACTGTGGCTACTCAAAGAACCTATATCCTGTCATGTGTAACTCCCTACTCTCCTAAATCAGGCTTCAAGTCTCATAAATAAGTATGAATGCCTATTTTCATAGTTTTAACCAGTGGTAACATACTACTCTAGAAAAATTCTCACTGCTATGATTTTTATGAATTGTTGCCTACTTATAAAATAAAAGGTGAGCATTTATGGTATTAATCCATGATGTCTGACTGACATAGGTGATTAAGTCCTCTTCTTTGAGCCAGAAACCAAGGAAAGCCTCTTAACTTGTACCTAGGTAGTCTTAGGAGCTGGTAGACAAAACCTTTAAGAGAAGGCAGGCTTGTAGGGGATGGCCAGCAAGATTCACTTAGCTGATTACTGAGTGCCCTCACCTTTGTACAAGGAGCAGCTGGGGTTGGGTGGGTAGGAAGTTACAAAGAGTGGTTGCTGAAGCAGGGTTTTCTTTGAAAGAAAAGTGGAGTGGTTTTGGCATTCAAGTTTTCTGGATTAAATGTGGTATGCTTGGTGAGCTGATAGTTTAGTGTATTTCTCTGAATATTGTTCTAAATGCTGACTACAAATTTGCTGGGGAGGGGTATTGGTGTTGGCACAGCACCTTGCTTCTCAGGCTGTGTGGTCAAACTATGACCTTTCTCCTGTGTGCTTTGTGACTTTGTTACTGTCTAAAAATCTGGTACCCCAAACAGTGGAAGCATGCTATTTTATGTGTGGTGTACCAGCGGGGTGGGAGTGACTGTTAATGTATCTAGGAATTGTTATGCCTTTTAAATGTCAATCAGTCTTAAAAATAGCAAGTAACTTTATTGAATAACGTCTGCATATTTTTAGCTGAAAATAATTTAACCCCATCTCCTCAAGCTTGTATTTTGCTTAATCTTTATTGTCCTTCCAAAAAAAAAAAGCTAAATGTAGTACAAGCAGTACAGCTCTGAACAGAGAGACAGAACAAGTTCGTTCAGCTTCTTGCATGCTGCGGAAAACCTTCTATTTACTGTTTTTCCTTCCTGACCACTCACGAACTTTGCTGGCTTTTAGGCCTTGAGACACTATTTTCACAGGCTGGCATATCTGTCCCTGTAAATGAAGGAGCTGTAGCCAGGCCCTTGCTAACTAACATAAATGCACAGCCCCTTGAACCGTGCAGCTAAGTTCCCTCTATCCTGAGCTTCCCTACCAGAAGGGGGCTTGGAGGATGTTATTGAGGCCTCTCTGTTCTCTTACTTCTGTTATTGAGAAACTTGCTCTATGACTGAGCCAAGTTTCTAGAAATATGAGTAATACTCCCCCCCAGCACCACCCCGTGCAAGTTTCTCAGTACTGGTCTGCTGTTAACAGTGGGATTCAGTGGCTGAGCATTGCAGGACTGACCCTAAAGTGGAAGAGATGAGAAACTCTTTCTGTTCGCTGTGCTGCTTTAACAGTAGTAAAGATAAAAAGTATTGTCTTATGTGCTGTGGGATGCTGTCTCCAGAAACAAGGGAAGTCCTTGTTCTAACCACTTTGAAATTGCACAGAAAATCAGACTAGAAATCTTCTTACCTGGCTGCACAATGTATTTGAGACTGAGTTATGTTGGTTTGCATTTGTCTTTTAGAGGACATGGGTTAATGTAGTAATTAATTTTAGGGTATTACAATTGAGCGCCCAGTACATAAAGAGGAAGAGGCATATGAGGTCTGTAACTGTATGTGCATTTCTAGAGGCAATGCTAATGTAGGAAGACATGCACTGTTTGGTCACTTCAAATCAAGGAGTTAAAAAAAAAACAAAACCACAACAAACCAACAAAAAAAACCCCAAAAAACAACAACAAAACAAACAAACAACCCCCCCCAAAAAAATCCCCCATAAATGGCAAAAACCTCAGAGGTACCTAAAAAGACATGATGCTCTTTTTCAATACAATGAAATTTTCTATATTCTGTGCCTGGATTCCATTTAGGAACCAGGAGAAAACAGCCATGCCTTGCAATGGTAGACATGGAGGGAGCATGAAGGAAATCTAGTATTTCCTTCTATTTCCTGTACTATATTAAAAGTTCACTGTATCACTAGTGGTTTCTTGTAATAAACTATGGACACAGTGGAAGCTAGTGTCTCAGTGGCTTGCTGATAGCTCTGTGTGATTGTCTTGTAATCAACTTCTATTACCACAACATGCTTCTGCAGATTACTTGTATGAAAAAGTACAAGTCTTAGTGAGGCTTCTGATTATTCAACTGAAATAATTGCTTATCTGTATAAGGAAAAGACTTGTGGTTCAGTTTTTTAACAAAATCCCCTCTCTGATCAATGACAGAATACTTGCTTTCACAACAAAGATATGTGGTTTATGACTGAGGAGGTTGGTACTCGGACAGGAGGAATTGAGGGAATGGATTGTGGCTTGATCATTCAAATGGCAAAATGGTGAGCAACTGGTAGCTGGCTTGCTCTTGTGCTCACGGAAAATCCTCATCCTTTTAAGAACACAGGGTACTGGAATGGAGTAGCTCAACTGGAATGGGGAAAGGAAAAGTTAAAGGCATGGTAAAATAGATGTGGTAGAAGAGAATGCAGTGTCTGTCCTACCTGAATTTTTAAGTGCAGAGCAATTGTTACACCAAAGTGTTTGTGTGCTACTCCAGTAAAGAACATTGTGGGGAGTGGGAATTCATACGGCTTACAGCATATGCTTTCTGAGATTGAGAACAGAGTCCTGCCTCCCTAAGAATATATCTGTGTTGTACCTGGGAGCACTGCCAAGCAGCTGGGTCAGGGCATATGTCCTGGATGCATCCTGCTGCTATTACTGGTATTGAACAGTATGATACCACCTAGACAAGTATTCACCCCTTCTATGACTAGCATCCATGTCATACAGTGATGCTTGCTATTGTGTGGTGTGTGGGTGGTGGTTTTTTTTTTTTTTTCAGTTGTGCTGACAGCCTTGACTCTCTACTGTAGAGAAATGGCTGGATACAGGAAGGATTATCCAAATTAGTTTCTATGGAAACTCAGACATTTTTGTATTGAAGAGCTTGTGGCTGTCAGTTACATCTCTACAAAGAGGTGTCATGCAGATAGTGATATTTTCTTGTGCATCTTGTGCCCAAAATAAACTAGAGCTTGCTGGTATCGGGTATCCAAATCTGTTAAGCTTACTGCCAGATGGACAGGTGGTTCAAGCTTGGTGGGGGTCCTATGCTTTCTTAGAATTGTGGAATAATTTAGGCTGGAAAGAAACTTGGGAGGTCTCTAGTCCAATCTCCTGCTCGAAGCAGGGAAAGCTTCAAAATCGGGTCGGGATGCTGAGAGCCTTGTCTAGTCAAGTGCAGAATCTCCATCCTTGTCAATAATTGGAAAACTGAGTGCTTAACTATCAAATTTGTTTTCTTCTTTATCCTGTCTGAATTTCTTTTCCTGCAGTTTATGACACTTGCCTCTCATCCTTGGCACTGTGCACCTCAAAGAAGAGTTTGGCTCTACATTTTCCTGTACCCATTAGATAGCTTAAGAAATGGCAACTGGCTCTCCCCTTAGCCTTTTCTTCTCTGTATTGAACAAACCCAGCCTTCTTGCCTTGCATGCTCTTGTATCTCCTTGTATGTGTTCCTGCCCTGTAATGGTGGTCTTCCACTGAACTCACAGGTTTTTCTTTCAGCATGGAGCTCAAACCTGGGCATGGTATTCAGGTTTTGTGGGCTTGTAAGTGCTGAATAGAGTGGGAAATCATAATTTCCTATGACCTACTGGCTATGCTCTTGCTAACATAGCCCAGTATGAAGCTGGCCCCTATTGGAGGAATCATACTCCACTTGCTGTTCATCAGGCCCCCCAGACTCTCTTCTTGCAAAGCTGACTTCTAGCCAGGCTTGTCTCCAACCTGCTCTGATATATGGAGTTACTCTGACCCAGGTGCATGACCTCACTTTTTCTGTTGAAATGTACGTGGTTCCTCTTGGTCCATTCTTAAAGCTCGCCGACGCCCCTCAGTTGCAGCGCTGTCCTCTTTCTTGCAGGCCATCTTCTTCATATCTTTTTTCTAATACGGAGCAAGCAGTATGGCATGCTGATTGTGATCCAAGGAGATTAGACCCTTAAAACCCTTAGTGCATTGAAGGAAGTTTAAAATCTGTGCCCTAAGGCTTCCCATACCTTCAGCTCTCCCTAGGGAGTAACACGAATTAGGATCTAAGCCAGGCTTCAGCTGAATACCTGACAGGAAGACAAGATACAAGACTAGAGCAAAATGCTAGTTACGCTAACTCTTAGGGGTTGCAAATGCAAATAGGCAGAACCTGGCTATGTACCAGAATTTTAACTGGGCAGAGGGCACGCAAACAAATAGATCAACTAGTCAGGGAGTGTTCAGAATGGGGACGCAGCTGGGTGCCTGCCAAAATAGCTCAGAAAACAGATGTGATGCCACAAACAATGTAAACTGAAAAGCAAAACTATTGTTCATTCTAACTGGAGTGCAAATACTGGAATAATTCACCAACTATATCATAATTTGTAATGGGCACTTGTAAGACTGCTACATAGAAGACAATTGAGTACACCATTATGTGTAGACAAGACTTAAGTAAGTTTCATGCTTTTTGAAGAAAAAGGGAAGAGAAGAGGGGTGAAGGAAAAACAGAAGCTTTGCTCAGCAGTGCTTCTTTCAGAATTATCCCTCTATGCATTCACAACTGTTCAAAAAAAACCCAACCAAAAACCTCTCCTTCCTGAAATACTACTTCATTTGAGGAACCTTCTACAAATATGGAAAACAACCCAAACAACTCCTTTTGACCGAGGTCCCCACAAAAAGAAAGAAACAAAGACATCTGGTAGTATATAATATCTCAACATTAGTTTTGAACACTCATCAAATGATGAGATGCTTTTGCTAGGTCTACATACCATCTTTCTTTAAGTCACTAATGGAAATATGCAAGCACATCACTCTGGGCTGAATTTCTGATCCATTTTCAGTTTCTAGCGTTAGTAGTATACTTGAAATGCAGGAGGAAACCAAAAGGCGTGGTTTGGAAAACAGCTTTTGCAAACTATGCTATCTCACAAATTTTGGCACTTGTTCCTTTCAGAAGCAAACAACTTGTTTTGGGTTTTTTCCCCAAGCCTATTACAAGTTATTTCTAAGACATATCGATAATAAAACATCTCATACTTAATATGTATATGGCAAAACTCTCATGAAATGTATCTATATTAAAATATATAAATATTTTAAAATATTTTTTCCCCATGAACAGTAGCATAACCTAAAGAGTGTGAGCTTTCCAACTTGAATATTTTGCCTTATCCATGAGTAATTTGCAACTTACCAAATTCATAGAATTGTAAAAAAGTTTTCTGTGGGGTGTTTTTGGGAGGTGGCCTGTGGCCCAAATGCAACCAAGAAATTGTAGTAAGGAAACAAAAATTCAATACAGTGCTAAAATGCTTTCTCTTATGGCTTCATCATGTTTTAAGAGTTTGATTCTCTCTTACTACTCTTTTTTTTCTCTTGTTCCTAATCTTGAAACAAGATTTGCTTTTCATCTGAGTCTTTCAATAGTCATGTTCTGGTTTGGATGGAGTGGCTGCTTGTGTTTGAAGGAAGGAGTGTTATCCAACTATATTGAGGCAGGGTTTACCTGCTTACCGTAAAACCAAGTGGCCTACCATTAAGGCTCCAGCTTTTTCCAGAATGAGGAGGTAGTGTTTAGTTCTATGTCCAGATTGATCTGGTAAATCTGTGAGGAACATGTTCTTTTGACAGAATTGTTCTAATTCTCCCAAGAACTCCTAGAAAGCCCCTCAAAAATCCTAAAGTCTTTTCCATAATAAGAATAACAACACTTTTTTTTTAATCAAGCTTCTACAGGATCAAGCTCTCTAAGTAATAACTACGACAAAATTGACAGTTTATAAATTAGCCAGTGGTGTACGTTCTATGAATCTTGAAAGACTCAGCTAGTTGGCAAGACCTGAACCTGCTTTGCTGAACTGCTTAAACCACATCATGAATTTTTAATAGTCTAAAATACAAGGTGGAAAAAAAATTAGAAAGTAATTAATTCTGTGCCAAATACAACCATTAAGTGACCTGGCAGAGAGCGAAGGGCTCTTCCAGCACGTTCCAGCTCAGATTTCTGTATCAAACATTAATTCATTCATATTATTTGCCACATTAATTTCATTCCTGCAGGGATCTGTGTGGGGTTTTTTTTCCCTCCCTGTAACTTATACACTTCCCCATCAGGAACACAGAATGAATAGTTTTCTCTGCAGGGGAAGGCTACCTGGATTTGCACACCATTAAAAAAGACAGCCTGACTCTAGACTAACCCTGTGATGAAGAGGTGAAAGCCAGTTCAAGCACACTTCTGGTTTTACTTTCTCTTCCCCTGTTAAAAATGCCTTTGCAGGTCCTGACACCCAATATCCTCGCACTTGCTCACCCCACCCCCACGGAGGCAGCTCAAGTGAGGCAGCTTTGTGCTGGGACATGGGTCTTGGCCTCGACCTCGCCAGGGCATCCTCAGGGGCTTCACGCAGGCAGCAGGGCCTTGGCTTCAGCCATGGCCTGGCTGGGGCGGCCTCGGTGGCTTCATGTGGGCAGCAGGGCAAGGGTAAGGGGCTGCCTTGGCCTCGCTGGGACGAGGGCGGCCGTGCAGCCGGCAGCGGGGCTAGCAGACCCTGCTCCGGTGCCAGCCGCGCTGCCCCCCAGACCTGCTCTGGCCGTTGCACTCGGCGGCCCCTCGTCCGTGCCCCCGCCCCTGGGCATCCCTGCGGCGAGCCGGGGGAAACCGGGACACCGCCTCACCCGCTCGGGCCTCGTCCCGGGGGGCCGAGCCGGGATAGGCTCCCCCCCAGGGGAACGGGTAACGCCGCAGCCGGGGCCGGCTGGGGGGCGCCGCCTCCCCGGGAGCACCGGGCAGCCCAACCGGGGGCCCGCGCTCCCTCTCCCCCCTCCGCCGCCGCCGCCCCAGCCACCTACCGAGAGCGGCGGCGGCGGCCTCCGCCAGCGGCTTCCGCCTTCATGTGCGACCCGGAAACCACGGCGACCGCGCGTGACGCGCCCGCCCGGCGAGGGAGGGGCGGCCGGAACCGGGGCGGGCGGCGGGGGCGAGAGCCCCCAGCGTCACCCGGGCACCCGCTAGCCCGAGGGGCCCCGGCTGCCGGCGGCGCTGCGGTGTTCCTGGGCGCGGGTGTGCCCGGTCGTGCGCCGGGCCTGTCACCCCCGCAGCAGGACCTGCGGCTGCGGGCGGCCGCAGCCCGTCGGTGCCGCGGGNAGCTCTCTAAGTAATAACTACGACAAAATTGACAGTTTATAAATTAGCCAGTGGTGTACGTTCTATGAATCTTGAAAGACTCAGCTAGTTGGCAAGACCTGAACCTGCTTTGCTGAACTGCTTAAACCACATCATGAATTTTTAATAGTCTAAAATACAAGGTGGAAAAAAAATTAGAAAGTAATTAATTCTGTGCCAAATACAACCATTAAGTGACCTGGCAGAGAGCGAAGGGCTCTTCCAGCACGTTCCAGCTCAGATTTCTGTATCAAACATTAATTCATTCATATTATTTGCCACATTAATTTCATTCCTGCAGGGATCTGTGTGGGGTTTTTTTTCCCTCCCTGTAACTTATACACTTCCCCATCAGGAACACAGAATGAATAGTTTTCTCTGCAGGGGAAGGCTACCTGGATTTGCACACCATTAAAAAAGACAGCCTGACTCTAGACTAACCCTGTGATGAAGAGGTGAAAGCCAGTTCAAGCACACTTCTGGTTTTACTTTCTCTTCCCCTGTTAAAAATGCCTTTGCAGGTCCTGACACCCAATATCCTCGCACTTGCTCACCCCACCCCCACGGAGGCAGCTCAAGTGAGGCAGCTTTGTGCTGGGACATGGGTCTTGGCCTCGACCTCGCCAGGGCATCCTCAGGGGCTTCACGCAGGCAGCAGGGCCTTGGCTTCAGCCATGGCCTGGCTGGGGCGGCCTCGGTGGCTTCATGTGGGCAGCAGGGCAAGGGTAAGGGGCTGCCTTGGCCTCGCTGGGACGAGGGCGGCCGTGCAGCCGGCAGCGGGGCTAGCAGACCCTGCTCCGGTGCCAGCCGCGCTGCCCCCCAGACCTGCTCTGGCCGTTGCACTCGGCGGCCCCTCGTCCGTGCCCCCGCCCCTGGGCATCCCTGCGGCGAGCCGGGGGAAACCGGGACACCGCCTCACCCGCTCGGGCCTCGTCCCGGGGGGCCGAGCCGGGATAGGCTCCCCCCCAGGGGAACGGGTAACGCCGCAGCCGGGGCCGGCTGGGGGGCGCCGCCTCCCCGGGAGCACCGGGCAGCCCAACCGGGGGCCCGCGCTCCCTCTCCCCCCTCCGCCGCCGCCGCCCCAGCCACCTACCGAGAGCGGCGGCGGCGGCCTCCGCCAGCGGCTTCCGCCTTCATGTGCGACCCGGAAACCACGGCGACCGCGCGTGACGCGCCCGCCCGGCGAGGGAGGGGCGGCCGGAACCGGGGCGGGCGGCGGGGGNCCCCGCGCCGAGCCGGAAAGCTCTCGCGAGAGTTGGCCGGACTCGCGCCGGGACTTCATTTCCCTCAAGCCTTCAGCGCGGCGGAAGTGGGTGCGCGACACTTCCGCGGTGGCGTGTGGCGGAGCGACGGCGGGGAGCGCGGCGGCGGGGTGGTAGCGGCGGGCGGCAGCGGCGCTCGCGGTGGCGGCAGGGATGGACGTGACCGGGCCTGAGACCGACTGGCGCAGCACCAACTTCCGGCAGAAGCTCGTCAGCCAGATGTGAGTGCGGGCCGCGGTCTCACCGCTGAGTAGGCCGCAGGCGGGCCTCGGCCGCTGCCAGAGGGGCTTCAGCGGCTCCCGCTGCCCCCACGGCCGCCCGCGCCCGGGTGGCTGTGTCCCACCCGTCTCCGCTCCTCTGCGAGTCCTTCCCGGTCCTCCCCTTGCTGCCTGGGTTCGTCCGTGGTGTCCGGTGTTTCCTCTCCCCGTGGCCCTTTCGCCGTCTCCCTGTGAGGGGGTCTCGTTACCAGGATTTGCTCAGAGCCTGTGCGGGGTTAGCCGGGCCTGTGCTTTGATTTCATTTCTCCGATCCTCCTTCTCTTTCACTTTCTTTTTCCCCAGGAATACCGGCTTCCCATCCCGCTTGACAGTATCTGCTTTAGGGCTTTGATTTTGGCAGTGTCCGTAGTGTTGCCAAGTTTGACGTATTCTGTCCTCTGAAAACCACTGTTATTATCTTGCATCTGACTTTTTTAGGGCAAAAATGAAATAAAAATGTCGGTGGCTTAATGTTTTGGTTCTTTTGGACAGGGATTTGCTTTCTCACTTCTAGAGCAAGCATCATAGTAATTGGTATCTATCTGATGCTTAAAAGGCTGTTAAAAAAGTTCATCTTGTTGCCTTTTCAGTTGTCTGTTGTGAAACAGTCACTTTGCTTGAATTACTTGCTGCTCTGCATGCTTTTTCTACGTTATGGAAAACGTATGAAAGGTGGTTATTACAGAAGTGAAAGCACTGTTCAATGCTTCTGAAGTAATGTTGAAATCCTTATTTATGTATGCTTGAAAAGCTTGGTCTTGCTTTGTTGCTTATGAGAATCAATATTTAAAACCAGACTGTCCTTTTTTTATGATATGTAAACAGTATGCTGTTTGACTGCATGTGGGTTTACTGCCTAGCTGTGGGCTTTACTTAAGGTGCTGTTTCAGAATTAAACTGTTATGGTATTCATTAAAGAAATACGATAATGTGTGTCTGTCAAAGTTGTGCAAACTTTCTTGGTGCTCAGAACTGATGTTTTACTTTCTAAACTTTCTGCAAAGTCATTAATCGTGTTAGATTAATCCCTTGCTTTTTTTTCTCCTTTTCTACTCCTTCATCAAAACAAGCAAACAAAAGTGCCCTCGAATGCTGTGTAACTTTGAGGAAATAAATATGAGTAAGCAGATACAAACCTTAATGCAATAAACCTTTGGTTTTGTGTTTGCCCTGCAAACTGTAACTGTTTTTTCTCTGAGCAATAAACAATGCTGACAGATGTTTCAGTGGAAGCATACAGCAAGAGATAAAAAAAAATTACTGCTACTGACCAATAAAATCTTTAAGGTTAATGCCATATGAAGAGACGACAGTAATGTTAAACTTTTAATTCTTGTTGTGAAAAAGTAGAAATAAAATGTCCTTGGTTTATTGTCTTTTACATATGTGTGCAGATGTCTGTATGTGATCTGTGTGCTTTTTGGTATAGATGTATTGACGCGGTCGTTATTTTTTTTTTTTTTTTTTTAAAAGATTGTGTCTGTAAGTGGTGTTCTTTCCTTGCGCTCCATCCAGTTTTATAGTATACATCATATGTTTGTACTCACTACCTTGTTTAAAAAGCAAACAGACTTGTTACTGGGATAAGCGTACAATGACTGCAGTGGATTTTTTTTTTAAAGTGATTAATATGTGCTAGATATCTGAAAACAACTTGGCTTGGTTTCGTGTTGGTATTTGGAATAAAGTGAAGCTAGCCAGAAGTAGAGTTTATAATAGGTTTGTTGAATGAGAAATAGAAACAATATATTGGCTAAAAAGACTTGAGCTCTGTGTGCAGCAAATTCCTATTTCCTTTCGTAAGCTTCCAGTTTTGCCATTAGTGAGGCTACTGTAGTAGGTGGAAGAGGGAGGTAATTAAATATCTGGTGAATCATCTGAAAGTTTTCTTAATTTGTGGGAAGGTTGTTCCTAACAGTTATAAAAATACCCTGTCTTATATGTATGTATATCTTCCAGTCCATCCTGCAAATAACAAGTGATATTTATTTGTCAAGACAAATATTAACACTTGGTCTCAAAAGTTAACTTAAATATATGAAACCATTCACATAACTCATTCTGAGTGCTGCCTTATAGCTTCTGGATACAGAAGTCTCCATTTGTTGCTATTTCACACTTGGATTTCCTTTACAACACTGAATTTAAGCTTTGGGTTTTGGTTTGGGTTTGGGGTTTTTTTTTGTTTGGTTGGTTTTTGTGGGGTTTTTTGTTTGTTTTTTCTTGTTGAAAGAGTGACATGTGGATGAACATTTTGGGGATGCTGTGTGGAATAGGTATCCTGGTGAATGTGTCAGTCGTCAATGTGTATGATTTGGTTATCATAATTTGAGACAATACTGCATTTGATAACCTAAGAAGCCCCCTTCGGTTCTTGTTTGACTGCAGGCCCAAGCAGGACTTTCGTACTGTTGCTAGATCCAGGAATGCCTGAGCTCAGATGACTGAGGCCAGGGATCAGCTTTGGCTTCTCCTAGGTTGTTCCAGGAGACAGCGAAGATGTAGGAGTGTGAATATATACTTGTACTTGCAGGGCACCCCTTTATTCTGGCCCTTACAGGCAGCAGGCACATACTGGTGCCTTGGGAGTCTCCTTTCTAAAAGGCCTTTCTCTAATATGTTTTTAAATGTTAGTATTGCCTGAAGGACAAATCTAAACTGGGTTGTGTGGTGGTAAACTCAGTGTGCAGTTGTGTAGAGTTCCTGCCCCGAGCTGCTTCTAGGCTATGTTAGAAGGGAATAGTGTTGAGCGTAGAAAAGAGATGTAGCTTAAGTTGTGTGATGGTCCATTAATTTTGTGTTCAATTTTTTGCCTCAAGTTTTGATATGTATGTTCTCACTTAAGATTTAGCTAATGATTCAGCTAGATGAGAAGAAAGAACATGCATGAACAGAAATAAGGATGAGATTGTGGAGAGCATGTGAAAGGAGGTAGCGGTGGAGACTGAGGAACAAGCAGGCAGGAGATTAGCGGATCAGCTAAAGCTTTTTGAGGGAGGGGAAAAAAAAATCATCTGCATTGCTGCTCTTTATAAAACACTTCACAAAAACAGTTCATAAACCAGACAATTTTATATTCCAGCCTAGGTTTTCTGATGAGAATTCAGGCAAAAAAGGCCAAGGCAGCAGTTGTTTCTCCCTTCCTGGGACTGTAGAAAGTGAGGGATGTGTTTTATAAATGCTTATTTTGACACAACTGTGAACTGAAGAAGCTACTGCCTCTGCAATACGTCTTCATTGAAAGTGTTTGGGTTGCCATGCAGTGAACCTGATAGAGACATTTCCCTAAGTTAAAAGTAACTCAGGAAAAGTGGTTATTTTTAACCTTGGCTGTTCTTCAGTGCTGCTGATGGCACAGCCACACAGACAGGTGTACTGGCATAACTTGGAAGGTGTGGCTTCTTACCTAGTCACCTCTGCTGGAGGATATGCTTGTGAAGCTATGAAGGGGTGATTCTGTGTGTAGTGAGAAGGGGTTTTTTTGTCACTGCGGAATTGGAAAGAAAGGTAATGCTAGAACAAGGACTTAGGGAGGCTGGATTGTCCTTTACTTTCCCCTCTGTAGCTGTAGGTGGTTCTGGGGACTGAGGCCCATCAGGCCTTTACATGTTCTGTCCAGCAAATGTGAATAAAGTAATATGGGTGATTCCTGTTTTGGGTCTTCTGCTGGTCTGTGTTGTTACGTGGATATTCCTGCAGTGAGGGCTGCTGTTGATGAATTTGTTATGTCCTGTCTGTAACTAACAGAAATGTTGTGTGGGAGAGTGCCACGTGCACAAGATGAAGTTATTAAAGTTTTATGTATTTGTTGGTGTTTACTTGGAGGTTTTTAAACTTTGTAATGTGGATAGGTGTGGCTAATGGCTTATGAGCATGCTTTTTTTTCTTTTTTTTTTTTCCTCCTGTTGTTGTTTTAAGAAAGAAGGATTTGTTTAACTGAGTGTTATAGTGATCAAATAGTCTGTTTCGTGAAGCAGCATTTGGTGATGTTACATGGCTTAATGCAGTTTTGGCCCTGGAACTCATTGCCCTTTAGTTTCTTTGGAACAACCAATTCATGCAGTCATGGTGTGAACTGGACAGGGGAGCTGGTATAGTTTTGAAGGAGAACGTGCTTTGCAAGATTTTTCAACTAGACCAGCTGGCTTAAGTGACAGGTTGCACATTGTTGGGCTAGAAACAAGCTTCTTGGGAATGGAGGGGGAATTCCTGAAGCTGGTGTTGGAGTTGAATGCTTCATCTTTTGAAACTGCAACTTCGTGAGTGTTGTGCATGAAATGAAAAAGGCAGAGTTTTAGCGTGCATCTTATGATGCGTTTAGTAAGTGCTTATGAGGCAGATGAAGGTTGAATTAGCTGGTACCATCTAGTTTTCAGAGTTTTGTTGAGCTTGGTGTTCTGCAAGGATATAATACGCTATTTGGTGTCCTTAACTCTATGCTAAAGCTATCGCTCTTTTTTTTGTGACTTTCTGCATCTTTTAATGTAAATATTTTTATGTTGATTACAGATGAATATATGAACAAAGAACAACTTGTGTGTTTTTCCTCTTCCTCCTAGTCTAAGCCTTTATTGGAATGCTAACAGATATGACATGGAGTGCTTGGAGTGGCATTATTGGTAATGCAAATGTAGTCATTAGAACATGAAAGACATTTTATATAACATCAAAAGGAAATGGTAGATACATATGAAAGTAGATCACATCTTTGCTGTGGATTTTTTTTTCCAGGTTTCTGATACCACATTGATCACTGTCTGTATCACAGCCACTTAGTACTACCTACAAGTTACTTCCTTTACTTGCCTTTGCATAATCTTTTTCTTGTCTTTCTGCCTGCTCAGTTCTTGGCGCTCTCAGAATGAGAGGCGTTGTCACTGTACTATGGGACTGAGAAGTTAAGGAGGATTCAGAGAGTAGTGTGGATTTAGAAGCAACCTTTCTGAAAGGGAAAGCATTAAAAAAGGGAGGTGTCAATAAAGAATTGCATATAGCTGCTTTCCTCTGCAGCAGAGCTCCTTTATGAGCAGCTCACTTTAAGGCTTGCTTGCACATGGAGAAATAGTTATTCTTCATTATGTTCAGATTCTGCTTCAGTTTAAGTAATCTTTGTGTATAAACAACATTTTTTTAGTATCTGCCAGGCCACATGAACAAGTGGCCATCAGAGAGCCTTACAGCAGGTAACTATGTTCTACTGTCTTCTACTTGCAGGCTATGGCAGGTTAGATGTATGCTACTAGGCTACTAGTTTGCAAGGTAAGGGTGTGAGTTGTGACAGCCTAAGCTCCTGCATTTTAAGGCTGTAGCACCTGCTCTTCTCACTTCTGTGACTGTATTACTGAGTTAATTCAGGAAGCTGAACCAGCTTACTGCTCATGCAAGCACCATTCCTGCTGTATGGGAAGGGGAAGAAAACAGTAGTCCCCCTTCAGACTGGCTGAAACTTTCAGGGATCACTATCCAACACACATTTAGTGCAGGGCAGTTGCTCATGCAACAGCAGTTACTGAGAAATAAGTTGCTGAGATGTTAATTACAAGGTGAACGTATTTCCTGGTAACTTGTTTATGGAGATTAGACTGTAGCTGCTAGGCTGCTTGAGAACAGAACAGGTTTTGCAGTGAAGTTAAAAGTTTCCAAGAATGAGAATGCCCAGGGGATTTGAATAGGGCTGTTCACCTGACTGAACTCATTTTAGGATGTCTTTATCTGGTTGCATGTTTCACAGTTGAATTGCTTGCTACTTTTTGATGTACTGAGAATGTCCCTTCTTTTCCACCCATGTCCTTAGCAATGTGTGTTTTTGTGTGGGTGTTTTTTTTTTTTTTTTCCTTTTCATCTTGCATGTTCAATATCCCATCCAGAGGGCAGATCTAGATCCAATTTACTAGAGGTGTGATGGAGAAAGGACAGCAAGTCCCCGTGATTCTGCCTGGTAAATGGGAAAGAACAGTAAGGGAATTGAAAACTTTTTATTACCAAACCTGTTCTTTTTCTTCCCCTCAACTTTCCATCAACAGGGCCTTCTTTTCATCTTACTGCTTCACCTGCTGCTTTCATGTTGATCATCCCTTCTGTGCCCTGCACATCGCTGCACCTCTGCTCTTCTCTGCCCCTGATCACCTGATCAATGCTTCCACTTGTTACTCCTTGTTACTCTCACTCATTGGTCAAACCTCTACGCCTTTAGGCAATTTTTT
>VYZW01025510.1:40645-63264 GCA_013401315.1 Balaeniceps rex
TTTTTTTTTAAAATTCTTCCACCTTATATTTAGAGGCTTCTTTTGGAAATGCCTGACACTAGGCAGGCTCAAGCCCATTGTTCACCAAACATGGATTACATTAATCCTGTCATTCAGCTTTCCTCAAATGAACAGGTCCTGGTGTTTTGTCAAAATAATACATCAGGTGGTAAAATAATTATTTGCTTAGCAGTTGTTCTTGAATTTCTGCGAAGAATATTTGTGTTGCCTTTTAGAAATTAGTTGGCTTTTATCTCCATTATTTGAAGGAATTTTAAAGGGTGGCAATTTTTAAGTAATGTATGTGGTGGTTTGGGTTTTTTTAATGTATAAATGAGAGAGAGGTAAAAATCTGTTTTACAGACCTTCCTAACTGCAGAAAGTATTTTCTGATGCCCTCAATTAATACCCAGCCTTGTGTTTTGCCTCTTTTTTTTTTTTTTTTTTCAGTGATGATGCTATGAGGAAGGCTGGTGTTGCCCATAATAAATCCAGCAAAGATATGGAGAGTCATGTGTTTATGAAGGCCAAAACAAGGGTAAAGCATCTCTATTTGTTTCCAGAAATTACTGAGGTGTCAAAAGAAGTTTGGAACAACCCACAGAAATAGCAAACCCATTGTACTTAGTTAACTGTCTCTGCTTAGAGTACATAGTTATGCAAAATTTTTGATTTATATGTGCTTCTTTTACCCTGAGGGGAAGTGAGGTGTTTTGGATCCAATATATGCGTCAAACTGGACTTCAGTCCAAGACAGCTTTGCTGGCGCTGCAGCATTTAACGCATATGTGGGACTGCACTTAATTCTTATCTGAAGACTTGTATGTAGTGAATTGTATAGAATTTCCTTTATCTACAGTGTAGCACCATTCCATATGACTGGTTTAGTGGTCAGGAGAGACTAAGATATCAATGAAAAGGCTGTGTCAAGAGTAAGACGAGGGAAGTGCTGTGGTCTCTGTGAAAGTCTGGTTATCGTGGACAATTCGAGACTCTACTGAAATGTAAACTTCTTTCCTGGAGCTGTATTATGAGAAATTGGATACTGTTGCTGTCTCCAAACAAGCCACGTTTGAGAGAGAACTTGTCTTGGTGAAAATTTTATAATGCTGATGTCACAAATTTATGCCTGCCTATGGCATCCTTACTGGTGAGTTAGCAGTTTCATGGGCAGGAAGGCTATCTCAGCCCTGTGCAGTTTCTCTTACACATTATGAAGCACATTAATAAAATGCTGCAAAGAATATTTGTCTTTTCACTTCTGACACTTCTATCATATGTTAGTCTTTAAAGTTGTTAACTTACTTGTATTTGTAATACTAACTTAGCTTAAAAAAGTTCTTGTAGTCTGAATATGACATAGTTCAAGGACTAAAGTAAGTCAGTGTACCAAGTACGCAGGTTCAATCCTTAAGAAAAAGAATTAGAGTCGATAAAAGTGGAAAATGGATGTATTGGTTTATAATTATGTTCACATATTGTGATTCTATTGGTTTGACTGCCGCGGAGGTTCTTTCCAGTGAATTTTGTGGTTTCTTGGCCTTTTTGTACCATCAACCACAATGACCTGTTAGTAAAAATATTCTCACTTAGTTAATGAACAGGCTGTTCCTTGCAAGTGAACTACTCTGAAAAGCCCACAGACATTGTAAAGTAAAATCTGTTATGTTGAGGAAGAATACTGAAGAACCAAAAAGTCATGGTTGCAATGTTTTTATTTCCTATGCTAAAATACTCGTTTTTCACCTTTAGGAGGAATATCTTTCTCTTGTGGCCCGACTTATTATCCATTTTCGAGATATTCGTAAGTAATTGTTTTGGTTTGTTTCTCAGTAATGGGATTGCTTATCCCATCCTCCCAAAAAAAGTAAATTTTAGGGTTTGTATGTGTGGTTCTCGATGTGACTTTTCACAAGTTGCTTTAAAAATTTTCGTGTAATATACATGCTTATTTTCTAAATACTGTTTCTTTTACACATCCATTCATAATTGAAAAGTCTTTGAGAAATTATTTAAACTTACTACTTTTTCCACCTTCCTAATTTTTCCTGTATTTTTGCTGCCTTTCTATTGTTTATGTAGTATTCTGGTTACCAAATTGGCTTAGGTTAATGTATTTTGTTAGAACTACAGTAGACAGTGATTTTTTTTATTTATTTTTTTTTAAATTATTATGTGAATATATTTCTTGTAGAGAGTATATCTGAAGGGCCAAATTTATGCATGACAAGATTAACAAAGGCAATTAATTGTTCTTCCTTTGCAGACAATAAGAAATCTCAAGCCTCAGTCAGTGGTAAGAGCNAGAATAAGAAGGCTGTGGATTCCCTAGCTGGAATATTAAATGCTGCTGGAGGAAAGGAAAGGTAGCATGATAGTCTTGGAGTTGTTCAGTGAAGAGGGTGACAGACTTGGACAGTGTTTTGGATGTAACACAGGAGACTTGTTTGTTTCCCTGTGTGTACTTTTGTTAGCTCACAACACTAAGATTCTTTAAAGAACAAGAGTGACTGAAAATAATCTCCTGCTGAGCAGTCCAGGTTTTTCCCTGTTACCAGCTTTGGGTTCCTCGCTGTGTTGCATCAGAAGCAAGCGTTGTGTTTGTGGGGCGTACGCAGTCTGCCATTTGACTGAGGTTAGATCTGATCACCTCTTCTGCCTCTGTGCTAATTCTTACAGCAGTGTATGTTAGGAACATAGTATGATCCTCTATTTTTATCCCCCTGTAGGCTGAATAAGCGGTGTCTGTGATGATTAAAATACAGCTGGAAAGTATAAGTATTCTTAAGAAAGAGGGGGTGTTGCATTCTGTACCTGAAAAAATATTGCTTCTGCACCCCATGTTGCGTTTTGCCTTCTTGAATTGCCATTCCCTCTTTGACTTCACTTTTCTGTGTGCCCAGGATTCAGATTATGACAATTGTGTTGAAAGGCACTGAATTTATCCCCTGCATAATAAACGTGATGTTATGGGGGAAACTGTATAGCAAAGTACTTCCTCTGGTCTGAACACTGCTTCTCCATGTTGACCTCAGGAGGAAGAGGCTAATTGGATCCACAGTGGCACTCTCTTCTTGGTTTTTGAGGTTACAAGCTGGATATCCTCATCGAATTTTGTTGGCAGCTTGTTTTGACTTGCATATACATTCAGAGGTGGCTAATAAGTTCCTTTTCTCTAATATATTTGGAATCTATTTTGAACTTTTGCAAATCTGAAGCACTTTAAATAATCTCCACTCTATTTACAGAGAGGCAAAGACGTGCCAGAAGCCTCTTGTGGTCTCACAGGCAGAGCAGTGAATGTTAGATTCTCAGGGTATTGGATCTGGTCTGAAGATCTTCATGGTCTGAAGCTGACAGATCAGAGACTGGATGATGGAAAACAGAGGATTTTGGGGAGGCAATTGCATGGCTGGCTGCATATTGGTAACTATTTTCTTTGTAGATCCGATGAATGCCCTGCAGAATCTAACTGGGGGTCCCCCAGCAGGGGCGCCTGGAATGGGTATGGCTTCCCGAGCTCAAGGAGCACCGATGAGCGGGATGAGTGGCCTTGGCCCAATGGGACAACAGATGAGTCTCCCAGGGCAGCAGCAGCCTCCTGGAACCTCGGGAATGGCCCCTCATGGTATGCCGGGTGTCTCTACAGCTACTCAGCAGAGTAAGTGTTCAGTTTGCTTCAACTACTGAAATTGTGAGATCAGCCTTTCAGTACATAACTCTTTTCCACAAGTAAAGGGTGCTGAGGGACATGGTTTAATAGTGGACAGGTACGGTTGGACTTGATGATCTTAAAGGTCTTTTCCAACCAAAAGATTCTGTGATTTTCTGTGAAGAGACTTCATACTTGCTAAATCAGCCAGGTGAACTGCAGGAAGAATTGTTTTCAAATACTGCTACCTAATGGAATAAATGTCTTCCTTAGTATAGTGAGGAACAGTCTAGCTGTTGTATAAGCAAATGCTTCTTTCGTCCTACGAGATGTCAACATCGGAACTTTGTTTTTGTAGAGCTCACCTGTTTTCTATGGGTGCAGTGCTTCCTGCTGGTGATGTCTGTGCATATTTCTTCCTGCACATTTTTACATTCTTTACCTAGGTTGCTGACTCAGTATAGGCAGTGAGAATTAGAAGTTGGTAGTAGGAAGTGTCATTAATTCTGCTGTTAATGTGCTTCATCCATTTGAGGAAGCAAAAGTATATGCTGCTTATGAAGAATGTTAATGCACTTTAGGGATTATCTTCAATTATTATGACTTATACTGGGTAACTGTCTCTCGCACTGTTTGGGTGTCATGTTTTAAGTACAGTCTACCTTCTTTTTAGCCCAACTTCAGCTTCAGCAGATAGCTCAGCAGCAACAGCAGCAGCAGCAACAATTCCAGCAGCAGCAGGTGGCTTTGCAGCAGCAGCAATTCCAGGCCCAGCAGTCAGCTATGCAACAACAGTTTCAGGTCCAGCAGCAGCAGGCAGCAGCAGCTGCAGCAGCCCAGCAGCAGCAGCAGCAACAACAGCAGTTGCAAGCCGTCCAGCAGCAGCAACAGCACATGCTGAAACTGCAGATGCAGCAGCAGCAGCAAAACCAGCAGCAGGTGATGACAAACACTGACAATGGCAAGTGACGTGATCTGTGTTCAGTTACTTGTCAAGTGAGGCTTGGCTTGCATGGAAGTACTGAATATCAGCTCCGCCTGTTATTAACGTGTTTCCACTTTGGGGTAGGACTTCAGTTTAGACTTGCAAGTTAATTGGCAACAGTATTTTTACATCCCAGAGGAAAGGCTTAACAGACGTTTGGTTGTTTTCTTCTGTAATAGCAATAGAGAATTAAAACCTTTGTCTCTTTCTCTGTATAAACATCAGGATAGTCTTTCATTCTGACAAGAACAGGGATGTGGGAAAGAACTAAAAGCATTTTGTGTTACTCTACAAATAGTGGCTGTTTTGTCACTGTGTGAATTACACATTGCCACTTTAAAAAAATATGTGCCAAGCACATCATATATATGTATTATCCTTCGGCACAAAAGCAGAAGAGGAAACTCCAGCTGTCATGCTCTTATGCAGTTTCTGGTAAATAGTGGTGCTGATGCAGTCTGGTTACATTTGAAGAAGTGCTTCTGAGCCCATTCGTACAGGAGGAGCTGATGGACTTCATCTTTGCTTTTGAAAACTGTTTAAGTAGGGAGACAAGCTTGTAATATTGAAACCACGGGATGTGCACTATGTAGAATGGAGATGTATGAAAGAGTGGATAAAAGGGTTGGGCTTTCCCTTTGGACTTGAAGCCTCAGCCTGATGTGTTAGGATTCTGTTTGCTCTTGGTTTATGCTATAAAAATAAGGCTGCTATTGCATTGCTGGAAGCTTTAGCATCCTGGCTTTTCCTGTTTTTCAGATACAGCAGCAACAGCAGCAGCAACAGCTACAGCGAATTGCCCAAATGCAGCAGCTGCAGGCAGCACAGGCTATGCAGGCACAGCAGCAGCAGCAACAGCAGCAGCAGCAGCAACAGCAACAAATACCACAACAACAGATACAGCAGCAGCCACCTCAACAAGTAATGCAACAGCAGATGCAACAGATGCAGCAGCAGCAACAGCAGCAGCAGCAACAACAACAACAACAACAACAACAGGTTGCTCAGGCACAACAGTCTCAACTTCCACCACAATCCCAGCCTCAACCCCAGCCCATGGTATCTCAGCCACAGGCAATCTCAGGACAAATTCCTAGTCAGGTTATGCCTGTTACTCTTACGCCCCAGCAATTAAAAGCAATGCAGGTAAGGGCTGGTGACCAGCTGATTGTTCGTTCATTATGATCCTCTAGAGAAATAAAAACAAATTCTTTGACTTTTGCTGATAATGAAGTAGGAGAGTACAGAGAGTTTAAAGGTTTATGTCTGGGCCTGCCAGTAGAGAACAGTTTTGTGTCTAAGAGTAGGACTTCTGGAAATCTGTGAAAACCATTTATGCAGCTAATATTTAAAAACAATTTCATGTCTTACTCTTGAATGGGCAAGTAAAAAAAAGAAAAAGAAACTCTGGTTGAAGAAAAATCACCTCCATGATGTTTGCTGTTCTAGAACGTGAGCAAGTGCTTTGAAGTGCCGAGTGCATGTGACTGGAGCCAGTGTTAGCTCTCTAGCATGCTGGCTTTGCTTCTGCTGCTATGTTTAGAGGTTTTCGTCGAAGTTTAAGATACTGGTAGCTCCTGCCTTGAAGAGAATGCGGATGATAGTTTTACTCTGTTGAACCTCTTGCTGGGTCATCCTCTTAATGGTGCAGCTTTTTGAACTGTTGTATTACAGTCAGTTTTTTTTCTGGGCTCCATATGTGCTGTTGAGCAAAAGCTCAGACGTAATCCCAAGACCTGCTTTTCTTTGGGCCTTGCTGGGGAGGAGTGGAGTGTCAGCCACACTTGAGAAATTATTGACCCCACACGGACAAGTTGATATATCCGCTTTGTGCTCCTACCAGCTAAGCTAGGAGTAGTTAGAAGTCATGTACATCACACTGACAGTCATAATGAGTGTATAAACATTTGAAATGCTCATCATTGGTAGGTGCTTAAGACAGTGTGCTTGAGGGAAATCAACACGTATGTGGTTAACTATGTTTGCCAGAAAGTTGAAGTATCTAGTATTGTCATAGGAAGACCTGATAGTACAGGGAAGAAGTTGCAAGAAGAAATCGAATCTTGGGTGCGCAGTCTGTGGGAAGACTGTTCTAGATGTTAGAAATATGGGAACTTGTTTTCATAAAGAAAGCTCAGAAATTCTAGGAACTAGAGTATGTAAGTGAGGTTGATGTTGTCTCCACACCCTTTTTTATGAGTATAGTCAATATAGTTGAAACAGAAGTGTCATACCCGAATCAGAGACATATGTTTACTTTGTTCTCTCTTTTCATACTCAAGGTAAGAGCTCAGCTGGTCCAGCAGCAGCAGGCAGCGGCAGCAGTTCAAGCAGCTCAGGCCCAAGCTGCTCAGATGGGAGCTTCAGGGCAGGTAAGGGCCCAGAGCCAGTATCACTAGTTATAGGCCTGTAGCAAGTGCATGCTAGAGATGAGCATGGAGACGGGTTTTTGATGGCTTTCTGATGAGGGGTCTGACATTGGTCATCCCCTTTATAAAGGGGATGTGGGCTTTTATGCTGTTTCTCCTTTGCCTGGAGTCAGAGGCAGGATTTCGTTGACAACCTCTCTGTGCATGCTCTCTGTCCCGAGTAGGTAAGATTATTGCCTGTACTGACACAGGAATGCACGTCAATAAGATGGCCTACTGTGGTCACGCTGCAAGACTGATTGTTGGTACCTGGAGTGTATCGCCTCTTCCTTTGTTAAACTTTCTTAGTCTAGGTGACTGCTTTGTTGTGTGAACTGATTTCTGTACTGTGAATCTTTGCCTGCTATGTTTACTCACATGTGATTTACCTTCCATCTCCATGTATCGACCATAAAAAATAGTATAGACAATGAAATCTCTCTGCACTCCCCTTTGATTCCTTTCATCTTTCATTCTTTTTCTGAACGAAATGGGTGGTAGATATAGATTGCTCTTGTTCTGGATGTGAATTGTGAAGAAAAAATGGCATGTGTCACAAGTGCAGAGTTACATTTTAAAAAAAAAAAAAAAAGTGCTGGGTGAAAGTTTGTTGTCTAACACAGTTTTCTTATCCTGCAATACACTTGTAGCCCCAGTGGTTGTTCCTTGATGTGTGTCTGGTATGAAGGAGACATGGGCAAAAAAAATTGGGAATGGCTTGAGCTGAACCTCTCATCCCATTTTCCACAAGAATATGAAATAGTCTTTCGTGGCTTACCTCTGTAGTGTTTCATGTTGAGGCATTTTACAGACATGGGTAAGTACAATTATCACCACTTTGTAGATGAAGAGACTGAGGCAGACAGACGAACTGAGGTTGACTAGGATTAGTGGCAAAGTTCTTTTCATATACCCAGACGCTCCGTGTCTGTATGCACCATTTTCCCTTCAGCGCACAACTAACATTACAGATTCAATAAGAAGTTTGGAAGCATTTTACATGGACTGTGATAATAATTGGTTCTTCAACATACATCTCCCAGACTTGTATCAGGAATAGTGTCTTGTACCATCATAACTCTCATGTGGCCCGCATCCTTGTTGGTGGCTAAGTTCTGTTTCTGTATTGGTCCTTTTGCTTTTGTCAACATAACACAGGATGTAAAAGCTAAGCAGTGGTAAGTACAGTTGGTACAGTACTGGCAGCAATGCAGAATTCTCTTTCTACAGTTGAAATGTGAATTAAAACTTCTGCTTGTTTCTTAAATAATTTCCAGGTGGGAGCTGCAGGGACTTAGGCTGACTGGAAGGAGACTGACTTTTTTTCTTTTTACTAACTTAATGGTGCTCTTTTCAACTCCTAAGCAGATGGATTGTGCTTATGTAGAGTCAACTTAATTCTTGTCCTGTTTAGTGAATTCATATGCCAGTGGCTTAACAGCACAGTGCATTTGAAAAGTTTTGGGTGATAAGATGATTGACAGTAGGTTTTGTATTGCAGCTTTATTCAGATACGTGTAGTAAACTCACTATCTATCACAGATGGAGTTTAGAAAATTCCACATACAGGCTTTATGCCATTTATGTTCATGCCATTGCAATATCAATCTACTAAAATTCACTTAATGCTGTGAAGTCCAATAATTAAACAGGTTTCTTGTACTTGTGTAAATATTTTCTGTATGTAATATTTAGTTTTAAGATTGTAGTTGCATACAATATCACAATGCAGCTTCAGTGTTGAAAGTGTATATGGATTTTATTTAATTTATAAGAAGTTTCTTTTAAGAGTAGATTTTGCTTTGTATTTAGTACTCTTTACACTAGCACCAGCATTTGTAATAAATCTCTTCTTCATTTGGTTCAGGGAAGCTTTTGTTATAAACAAACCCTATCCTAATCTTTGCTTGTTACATTTAAACTTAATCTCTAAGGACTTTCAAACTGGAAATTTTGGTTAATATGGCTGCATTTTTCCTTTTCTGTAAAGTTTCTATTCATCCTTCCTACATAAAAGTAAAAGCAATCCCAGGTTTAAACGTGGATCCATGTGAGTTTTGGAGTTCTCTGAAGTTATAAAGACACCATGCAGGTCAATGTTACCCTGCTTGGGTGTCTAGTCCTTGTGAGCATGTAACTCACAGGTGAAGCTGATAAATAAAGTAGTGTCCTAGTGGACACAGAGTGCTACACAAGTGCGTGCAGCACCAAGAGAAAGTCTGTAATCGACTGGAGTTAAGTTTTAATAAAGTTTAAATCACTGTACTGGTGCAATTCCTTCAGGTGCTTAGAATGCAGATTGGCTGTTGCTCTTTGAAAATCAGAGCTGCCTTTAGTGGAGTGGCAGTGGCACAGTACTTATATATGCTCACCAGAAGCTGCATATTTACAGAATTCTGAATCTTTGGATTTTAGATGAAAGAAAATTACAGGTTCAGGATTCTAATTGTTATAATCCACTTCATTTTTTTCAAATAATGGGGTTTGTGTTTTACAGTGGAGGGAGACTCTCTTCCTCTGCTTGCTCTCTGTTCTTATGGGGTAAAAGTCTTGATTCTGTAAACGGAGATAAATCAGTTTCACTTGTGGAGGAGGATTTGCCTTCAGTTTAAATCTTTTTCAAAAGTATTTGAACACTTCTGGTTGTCTTCTGGTTTTAGACTGACAAGAACAACTCCTTCATGGATATATTGCTTTGCATAAAACAGCTGCAATCTTTGGAACCCGCTTTCCTGACTCCATTGTCAAAGGGTCACAGGTTTCATAAATGTAAATCAGCTGGAGAATGGGGAAAAATAGATTACTTGTGTTAAGAGAGTGGAATTGGTGTCGTTTTATATATATACACTTCCTTTCCAAAGCACACACTTCAAAAAACCAAAAAATACAAGAAATCAAAACCAAAATTGTGTGCATGTGCATAAATGTTTGACCAACCACAATACAACAAACAGCTGAAAGCCTTTGAATCGGAGTTTGTCATGCTAGTGTTCAGTGGTTTGCCAGACACTTAAACTGTGAATATGCTTCTAATTTCCTTGACTTCAGAGGAAGTAATCTAAATCTTCACACTTTGGTGGTGTGGCATGAGAAACAGGACCAAGATGGGACATGTGGGTCACCATAACATCCCTGGGATTTCACACACTCCAGAGATCCATGTGCATTGACAAGGGTCTAAGATGGAGTGATTGTGCCTGGAAGGATATGTTGGCTTTCCCCTCCCTGCCCCCCCAGCAATTTCCCTTTTTTGTGTTTTTTTTTTCTTTGTTTTGTTTTGGTTTTGTTTTTTTTTTTTGTTAGGGTTGTGTTGCTTCACCAGCTCTCATGTTGATACTGTAGTTCTTCACTGCACTTTGTAGCATCCACCTGTGCTTTGTGCCAGTGTTGGGTTGTTGTGTTTGCTTGTGGTGGCTGTTGCATGCTGTGTGTGTACATATGCATGTGTGTATGATGTCTGAAGTGCTCTCATTTGTTTCCCTTTTGAAATCCTGTCTCTGACCATCTCTCTTTGCCTGGATGGAAAGGGACTGCATTGCTCTGATGTTGTGAACTAACAGCTGTGCTGAATTTGACACTATTTTCTTTATCAGTTATTGCTTTCCTTTTTCAGTCTTGCTATGTTGTATTTAATTTTATTTATTTTTAACAATTGTAAGCACATGCATTCTCTGACTCTCTAGAGACATGTTGCTGGCTGCTTCAGTCCATTTACATAGAAGACTAAACAAGAATGCCCCGAACCATTTACTGAAAGGAGACTTCATTAACTCGTAGGTTAGTTAGGGCCTGTGTAGGTTCCTCGGTAATATGTATGCTGGAAAAAATTAGTCCAGAGAACTTTACTGTAGATCTTTGAAGTACCAAACAGAAGCTCTTTTACTGATAAGTGAATCTGCCAGAATTACCTGAATTCTACCTCAAAAAATTGCTGTATTTGCTGTAAATTCTCAGCATATGTGGTATAATATCAAATTTTAAGTAACAGAGAGCTATACAGATATATCTGATTAAATATGTGTGGCTCATGCAGGCTTGATGGTTCTGAAAGGCACTTCTAGACACTGCAGAGTAGCATAGTCCTAAGACTATTGTAAAATACAAATTCTAATGTCAACCTTCATCATTTGTCCTAAATGATTGTACTTTAGGGTGTGCTCAGTCTATACATCTGGAGATTCAGATAGTGCATGAATAAGCTTGAGGCAGATTGTGGACTCAGAATATTTTAGTACAGCTTAGGAATAGAGGAATGGGTATTTGTCAAAATGATGGAAATCACAAGGATATATTTGACTTATTCTGTGGGTTATAAAAGGAAAGAAATAGCTTTTTCAAACCCAGAAGTCCTTTTTGTTGTCTTAGCATTGTTATACTGTCATAGGTTAGATTGGTCTGAAATTTTGCTCACTGTGGAGCATTCCTACTGACAGTTGCTGTTGAACTGTCTGCCAAATTCTTTTATAATGAAGGGTGGCATATGCAAATACTGCTAAATCCTTTGAGTCCACAGTGGGGGAAAGCACATCAGAAACCTACGATATTACATAGCTTCTTGTATGGAGCATTCTTGACAACAATCTTAGAGTACTTATTTCTAAGAATTCTAGAAAGTCAAGATGTCAGGCAAAATTTAGGAAAAGCCCTTCACGCAAATGATAGCATAGTCAACCCTTGACCCATGAATTTGAATTTACATATCAGCTCTCTCAAGATACCTAGAATTCATTAGATGCTTTCTAAAAATTGATAGAAAGGATATAAAAAGGAATTTGATTTATAAGCTAGCATGTTAGGTTAACCTTTAGAGAAAAGCTCACTAACCTTCCCTTCATGCTCCCCCTAATTCCTGGAGGTTGCATGTGCTTCTCATCCTGCCAGTGCACTGCATTTCTTGTTTTGCGATTACTTTTGTCTGTTGTCCCTCTGTCCTCAAAGATGATCACCGCACCTATGGCCCGAGGTGGGATGCAAATAAGACCACGGTTCCCGCCTACCACCGCTGTGTCTGCTACGCCGCCAAGCTCCATTCCTTTGGGCGGACAGCAAATCCCACAGGTATTTACTGAGTCAAAGCACATTGTGTCAGGAATTGTGCAAAGCATTCAATACGTGATTGTATAGCACTTGCTTTCAAGCAAGGGAAAGTTCACTTTTTCATCAAACAACTAACTTGCTGGTGTAACTCAGGGTATTGGGCTGTTTAGGTCTTTTATGGATCCTTTTTCATTTTAAATAATAGGTTTTCTGAGAGCTTGGGATATCAAATAAAGCATTTTTAAAGCAGCATAGATCTTTATTTTAACATTTAAAACGTTTCCATGTTCATAATTGATTCAAGTCTCAAATTAGAACTTTGTGGTTTCTGTTTAGTCTTTGTCCATACTGCACAAGTGTGCATTTATGAGAGTGTTACCAGCCAGTACTGCAGTGTACTGGCTGAGTTGTGTCTGGGACCTTACTTATGTGTTCATGCTCTGTACAGGTGCTTCTTTTATTAATAGTAAACTTGGCTCATTTCAGTTTGATTAGCTTCTTGGCATGGTATCAGGGATCAAGAAAAATGGAGCTGTTCTTTTCTTTCACGGTTGTGTAAGAGGAACGGCCAGAAGGATTCCACTTGTACCTGCATCAGAGAAGAACCTGTGTAGGCAGGCTGGCAGCACCTATCCAGCTGATGCTGGAATATGTGTGAGGTCAGAGTACTGCATCTGCCTAGTGCAGGTCTGGATCTGCTGAAGACCTCACAGTCGTGTTTTGCAAGCAAAAGGTGTCATTTTGGGGGAGCGGGAATGGGGAGAACTAGAATGAAATGGAAGTGAGTTCTTACCAGTAAGTCACAAAATGAGGCACTGCACTGCTCTGCTCTGCAGAAGTTTGCTGAGCCCTATGTGATTGGTGTTGGTTTAAATGTGTATCATAGTATGATGGTGAAATAGCATTCAACTGCATTTTTCTATCTGTTATTCATGAACCTCATGTCTTGTTCTTCTAGATGCTAATTTTCAAGTTTAATACCAGGTGCAGTTTTAGTTCTTCGTACTGCTGCATTTTGTTCATAGGTTTAATGAAAGTTTCTTCACTCTTTGCATTTTTGTTTCCTTTGCAAGCTTGTCATGGGGCTGCGGAATGTCTGAAACTCTGCTTCCTAGTGCTGCTGCATCAAGTTTAGTAGGCGCAGCCTTTTCTTCTCAGGAATTTGCTAAGGTAGATACAGTGACCAGAAAGATTTTGCAGACTTAGGCAAACACATCTGTTGTTGTTTCTGGTTAAGATGGATGGTCATTTCAGTCCAGGTCATTGTTTATATGTAAACTGAAATAAAACCCAGGTATAGCTGTTGAGTCAAAGGAGAATTTACTTGGAGCTTTATTCGCTGTAGCAGTTTATATATACTGAGACAATCATCTCCCATACGAAGTAGTCACAATGTTTGGTTTGACGATGAGGCCTTCCTATAGATATTTAAGTACTAGATTGGCTTATATTTAATATTTGAGTCATAACAAAAGACCTCTAGTTTAAGCATTTGGTGCCATAGGCTGATCTTTTAGTGCTGTCATGTCTGTGGTTATTGGGGAACTTTGATTTCTGACACCAAGTGAATTGGTCATTAGGGAGTGCTCTCAGTAGCATGCCAAGGATTGTGAAAATGATGTAGAAGACTGAACAACTAGAGAAGGCAGAAGAAGAAAGGAAATTTTTTTTATGAACAATGATTGGAGTGAAAATGGCTCCTAAGCAGGTGGTAGGATGAGTGAGTGAGTCATGGTTTAATGCTGGTGGGAAGTATGTTTTTAAAGCCAGTCTGATATGCTATGTACTTGACAGCTCTGGATCAGCATGAATCTCTATTGCTGTCTGCCAAAACATTTTGTTCAGGTTCTAGGTGGATTAGAGATTAGAAATGTTGTCACTTATGCCTCTTAATTTTATAAAATGCTTAAATAATATTGTCTGTTGGATATGTTAGTACTTCCTTGTCATCAGAGCCCTTGCAGCTTTTCACAATAGCAGTGAAGGGCTATAGCATATATCTGGTTATTAATGACTCATTTAAGAGTCTGTCATTTCCTTGACTACAGTATCAAAAGTCATTTAGACTGGTGATAGGTAGTTCAGAGTGTCTTTTCTCTTTAGAAAAGAATCTTGGTATTGCACTGAAGAATCTCTTTCAACAAAAGGACCAGATGTGATATCAATACTGTGTGGCTATTTATTTTTACCCCATATGACACAAAGGTCAGACTGTCCTTTTTTTATCACAAGGCTCAGTTGATTCTGCAGTGGGTTTTTTGTTTGTTTGGGGTTTTTTTTGCTATTACGGTCTTCTCAATCAAAAGAATATATTTACTGATACGGCATTGTATTTCACAATCTCCTGGTCCTTTGAATTGCCAGAGAATTAGAACTGGTTTGTTTTTTTTTTTTTTCCTTAGCTGAAGTTTGTTTGTGCCTGAATAGTTACCAAACATGAACTACAATCAATGTTAGTGGCACTTTTTGAACAGCTAAGAGAAGTTTCATATACCATATCTGGATTGGCTCAAGAAACCTACTGATCTTCAAATTTTAAAAGATTAATCCAATACTTAGCTAATTGCTAAAGCAAAAGCTAACTAATGTGCTAATACCAATCATTCTCCTATATTTCTAGTGTCAAAACCTTCAAGTTCTGTCTACAAATTTATTGCAATCTGCAATAGTATGAACTTCCAATCTATTGTTGGCACAGAAATCTTCAGCAAACTGAAAATATAGGGGAAAAAAGTAAAACTGAGTTAATATTAAAATGAAGCACGGGATGCTGGCCTGACTGGGAATATGGAAACCTGTATCTGAACTTATTTGAAGCTCTGCAGAGTTTCCATTTTGTCATGTAAACAGCATAATGGTGAACTTTAAACCCAGTTTGCAACAGAGTAGGCAATGCTGTGCTTACTGGCTTAACATTGGAACTGTAAGTACAGTAGTGTAATGCTTTCCAGAGTTTTCCTTTAGACTAAAAGTGTTTCTACTGTTCCTCGTTATTACCCATCATTTCCTTGTTGTTGTCTCCTCTTCCTTGCTGTTAACTTCTGCATATTGTACACTCTTGCTACCGGGAGCTTCTGAAAAACTCTCGCTAGCCTTACTGACTGAGTGCTGTTCCTTGCCTGAGACTCAGCAAAATGGAGGTAGGCCTCATAGCTAAGTTCATCTTCCAGCATGGTGTGCTCTAAACACTAAGAATAGCTTTGATTTAGTGGATATTAAGTGCAAACTTTTGTCTTGCAAGCCTAAATATCTTTTGGGCAAGACTTCGGAAAATTAGGGCTTGGTGTTGTGATCAGTTCACTGTAGAGTAAATTCAAATTCAGTGGCCTGTAATAGCTGTCTGTGAATATGCTTGTAGATGTAGAAACTCCTATCCTGCAGTGAAAAAATATGTAGTTGCGTTTCCTTACGTATGTTGAAGATGAAGGGTAAGCAAATGGTCAGTAACCATGGCTTAGCTCTGGGGTTAAATGAGTTTAATGGATTTAAAGCTCCAGAGGGAGCGTTTTTTTGTCTTTTGGGTTTATTGGGTTTGTTTGTTTGGTTGGTTTTTTAAGCCTTCTTTTTAGTGGGAGTCAGTTGGAAAGAGCATTCCCTAGAAGTTGAAATTTCATTAAATTGTTATAATCTTAACCCATATCCTGGAAATGATGTAGAAATCTAAAGCTGAAAGTGTCTTTAGATCTGTTCTATAGGAAGGCGTCTGAAATTATTATATAGCAAATTAACTGCTTTCAAAGAAAAGTAAGGCAGTAAGTTCAGAATTGCATACTTCGGAGTATGTGTTTTTGAAAATGTCGCAATTTTGCTTAATATGAGACACTAGCCTTTGGTATTCTGAAATGAAGCTGGCAGAGAGCAAACCTGTTGCAAGAAGGAAAGCTGTTTGCTTATGCATGTACTTAAATGAGAAGGGGTAATGCAGAAAAAGTTCTAATTCATTCTATGCTTATGTGCACAGTAGATGCTGCATGTTCTTTGCTTTGCTTTTCTGCAATGCTTGTAAATTAATGGGAAGGGACCTTGGTGTTGAAGTAGATAGAGAAGCTTAAATCTGGAAAATACCCTAATGAAATCTTTCTCCTTCCTTCCCAAAACATAAGGATTTAAGTTTTCAAAAGTAATTTTATGTAACCAACTCGAGACACTTAAAAGGGGCTTGATTTTCAGGAAGTGATGAACCACTCACAAGTAGTCTTAGCTTGACTTGATGAAAAATGGGTGCAGCATCCATATGGGTAAGTTCTAAATCACTTACTGTCTAATAGAATGTTAAATAGAATTGTAAAAAAATCAGGGAGTGCTTTTTGCAGTGTTCATCCTAGCTTCCTTTCAAACAGTGGTGAGAGGCTTGATTTCTGTGGGAGGCAGACTGTGCTTTTCAATCTCAGAAATGCTTTTCCATCTGTTGAGGGGACACATGCTGTTAAAGAATCTACCTCCTATGAAAAACAGTAAGCACAGTCTCAGTGTGTGTTGATCATAGAGAAAAGGAAGATATAATAGCTGATTTACAACATCATTTCAGCCTCACTTGTTCTAGATATCTTTGTAGGAGAGGTTGTGAAGATAATGGAATTGAAGATTGGAAAAAAAAAATCATAGTATGTCAGGCTGCATTTGATTTTAAACTATGCTTTAATGGATGATAAACTAGTATTTTCAAGTTTAGTAGTTTTACATTTGCACCTAGCTGGGGATTGTTTGGTCCCTCTTTTTTTTTTTTTTTTTAAGTGGAGAGAGGAGTGCGTTGATTTGGTCGCGTGCCAGCCAGGAAATACCAAAAAGCTGAAGATGGACCCGTTACAAACAGGCTAACCAGCCTCAGATGTCCCTTCGATATTGGAATATGGAAGGTAATAGAGAGCACATGGGTCCTGTAAATAATGAGATTACTAACAAATACACAGAAATAAAGCCCTTTGGCTGCCTCGGTGAAACACTGAAGCCACTGGTTTCAGCTGAAATCTCTTAATTGCCCCCGATGGCCCTGTAAGGGGTGGTTTTCCTGTAGCCTGTCAATGTCTGAGGTTCCGCGTTGGGTTTTGCGTCTCACGTGCGCCGCAGTTTAATCCTACGCTTTCCTCCCGCGGAAGGGGCGGAGGAGTGGCTGGGGCAGAACGGGGATGCTGATGCTCTGGGGCATGGGATGTTGAGATGTTGGTAGGAGAAAGGATGCTGTGGGGAAAAGCACAAGGTGGAAGAGGCAAGTGCTCTACCGAAGAAGCAGGGCAGAGGTGTGAGCTGCGCTTGCCTCCTTTTGACTGCTTGATCCCTGTCCTGTGCTGCTGCTTTATTGCTTGAGCCTAAAAGCCTGGGGAGGAAGGAAGCGAGTCAGTCGGAAGGACCCTTGGGAAAACTCACAGCCCTCAAAGCAGGGAGCCCGGAGTCTGGTTTTCGATCCCTCCTTTGGCATCGCTGCGAGTGCCGACNGGAGTGTGACCTCTTGCATAGCTGTAATGTGATACTCCAAGAAAAACATTTCCTGTCATATTCAGTGCATACATGCAAAAGTAGACCATACAATACTTACTCTTTAATGTGCTAAATATCACGTCCTCTGGAAACAGTTGGATGATTTAGATGGATATTTAACGAGTGACTGAAGGACAACACCAAATTGCAGTGCCCATGAAGCGTCTGGGACTTGTGGATTTACTGGGACCTTTGCTTAAAAATTACTTAGACTGCGGCAAACAGAGTTGTTAATTCATAAAGGTGCTAATCAATGACTTACAGAATGGACGTGTGGGTTACTGTGTCACAATATGTGGCCTCTGCGGGCTAATTCAGTTTATCTTTGTATGTACTTATTTATAGCCTCAGGCCATAAGAACTCTGCATGTGCCTTAAACAAACACGATCACTTAATATCTGCGTTACTATGCCATGGTCCTGGCCACGATACAGGTTTTTTTGTTTCGTTTTAAGTGGCCAAGGGGAGAAACATCCATTAGAACAAATGTGAGAAGTTGCTTTAATTTGAGCATCATCTGGCTCTGGCACTTTAGAGTGTATAGAATAAACTTATTTATTACCCAGAGTTTGGTGCTGTTCTGGAAATGCTCTTATTTGTCTTTTTGTCCTTTAGGCATACCTCATCACTCTCCAAAGGTCAGAAAGCTACTTCATTTTTTTCCATCCAGCCATTCAGTTTGGAGTGTTTCTATCTCCACCCAGATTTTCAAAGCTGAATATTTAAACAAGATGTTGGTGGTTTGGCTTACTGAATTTTTTTTTTTTTTTCTTCCTTCCTCCTAAAGAAAACCAGTTTGGAAGCTACAGTCAAGTCTGACAGACCTTTGAAGACTGTAATTAAAATGTCAAAATAAGGAGGGTTTTTTTGTGGCTGCTAATTCTCAAGTCAGAACTGTCTTTTCTTCCTGCTCTTCTTTAGTTCTAGTAAAATACAGGTTTTTCAGATGGCACTTCTGACATTTTAATTGCAACATGATGGTTTGGGAAATGAAAAACGATTATTATACAGTTATTCAAATTATGTGCAGTTTTAATGGTTATTTCTAGTGAAGTTGATACGGAGTACTGCCCTGAAAGCCTCAAGAGTGATACAGGTGGGACTGTCATTATGGGGAAGAACAGGAAACTAACACTTGCATTTCTTGTAGGCCTGAGGATACACTTCTCTCCGTAGGTAAAACCTTTTAGTTAGGTTCCCATCCTCTACTCCATTTTGTTGTTACTGATCTTATATTTTTCCACATTTCAGGTCAGCCAGAACAATATTACCATGATGTCATCCCCATCTCCTGTCCAACAAGCTCAAACACCCCAATCAATGCCTCCACCACCACAGCCGCAGCCATCTCCTCAGCCAGGCCAGCCAACTTCTCAGCCAAACTCAAATGTCAGGTGAGCTAGACTGCAACTTTTGAGGACCTTTGTCAGTGCCATAAGGGTGAGGTTTTCAGAAGCATTCAATATATCTCACTGTTTCCATTGAAGTGAATGAATTTTAACATCAACTTCAGTGAGAGCATAGGTGGGATTGTGCCGAACACACTCTGAAAACCTTCATTTTAAATAAAGAAGTTGTGTATGAAATCCTCACCAAGTCTACTGGCAGAGCTACAGAGTGCCATAACAATGCTTCCTAAAAGCATATTTGCTCACAGGCCTTCCTTGTCAGACTCTGGCAGGTTTGATTTTATGCTTATTTTTCAGCTCTGGCCCTGCTCCATCACCCAGCAGCTTTCTCCCCAGTCCGTCTCCACAGCCATCCCAGAGCCCAGCAGCTGCACGAACACCTCAGAACTTTAGTGTCCCATCCCCAGGTCCTTTAAACACTCCAGGTAAATGATCTGAGAACTATACTGCAGACTGTGAGTTGGGGTATGTTTTGGTAACTGTAATAGTTCCCAGGAAACCTGTTATTGTTTGGCATGATATAAACTTTAAAGAGCTCTACAAAGCAGCCAGCGTTGCAAGTAGTGAACATGTCACATGCACCACATAACACAACAACATGGATATCTCAAATCAAAATGAATTGAAACCTCTTTCCTCATCACTGAACTATATAATGGGCTTTTCTAACTTCCCCAGTCTTTTGAAAAAAGAATGATACTTAAGTTAATGGAGCAAGTGTATAGAGGCATAATGATTCCTTAGTTCCATGCAGGAAGGAATCCTTAGCAACAGCACGCAACTGTAAAGGATGTAGCCACTTAATCACAGGCAGCAGGCTGCTTTGCTCCAAAACACTTTCCTAGGTGTACTCTGACACTTGTGCTCTTCTTTCTCCCAGATGTAATAAGCAGTTTCTGATACTGTGAATAGAAGTAACATACTGGCTCCTTCTCATACCAGTGTTGTGTGCTCTGCAGTTTGGAAAGCACCAACTTAAGGAAAACTGCAGAAAATTCAGTGTGTTGATGTAGCGTTTAATGCACCAGAGTGAAGGCAAAATGAGGACCTAGAAAATGGGTATATGAAATGTTGGACCTTTTCAGAAAAAAATTGTATTAAATGGGAATTGCTGTTATGTCCACAGAACACGTTATTTCTACACGAAGATTAGAGGGTTGGACAAGCACTTAAACTGTGGAGGGCATCCAATTGTGGATGTGGATATGTGATGTGAGCTATACTTTGAGAGTGCCACATTTCAGATCTAGATTCTGAAATGTGAGAATGCTGTTCTGCAGTATCTTTTATCATCTCTGTGACATGTAGTCTTTACTTCTTACCAGGAAATCCAAATTCTGTTATGAGTCCAGCCAGTTCTAGCCAGTCAGAGGAGCAACAGTATCTGGAGAAACTCAAACAGCTATCAAAATACATTGAGCCACTCCGGAGGATGATCAATAAAATAGATAAAAATGAAGGTGAGGTTCCCTATATTTAGTCATGCATTTGTCTCTGTCAACTATCTCTTCTGATGAAAGAAGCAGTACCTTGCTGTTTGTGATGGTTTCTATTCCAGGGATTAAAAACGCAGTGAAAGTTAGTTGCTCTTTCTTGCCTATGACTGTAAGATTTTACTGTGAAGAGTGGATAAAATCCTCATCCTTAAATTCCCATCACTTTTCCTTTACTTCTGATGTTTTTGAGACACATAGAGCTTGTGCAATGGATATGCTTATGATTAGATGAAAGATCTTTGGTCCTCACTACTTTCTTCAGTATTGGCTCATGTTTTCATTTCTAACAGTATACTGTACTTCTGTCTGCAAGTATGGAAGCTATTCTTGTAGTCAGTGTTTGTGTTTCTGATATTATTTCAGATAGGAAGAAGGACCTGAGTAAAATGAAGAGTCTCTTGGATATCCTAACTGACCCTTCAAAACGGTAACTCTTTTTCCTTTTGGCTGGACATCAGATTCCCCAGCTCTTCCAGAAATTTGTTGTTTGGCATCTAGCCATGTTGGCATTGAAGCTGTCTGTGGGGCTTAGATAGCAGAAACACTTCAGCCAAGGTAACCTTTTTGTGGTGATGAAATTTCTCCTCTTCTGCAGGTGCCCTCTGAAGACACTGCAGAAATGCGAAATTGCTCTGGAGAAGCTGAAAAATGATATGGCTGTGGTACGTAATGCTTTGCGCTAGCAAGAGATAAGCAATTAATTCCAAAAGGTCTTATGATTTGGCAAGATAATTTTTTTGCCTTTCTTGTTGCTCATGCTGTTAAGACTTAAGTAAGGTTGGACAAAATAAGAAAATAGGAAAAAAAGGGCAAGCATTTACTTCATGTAAGTCACCTATATGTATCTTTTAACTGAACTTTCAAATTCTTGTGCTTTGTGCAAAGACTTGAGTAATTCTTTCTATGGACTTTTGCAGCTGATTTAAGGACAGACTTCCTAAATGAAAGCTGCAGACTATGTTTTTTTTAACGTTACTGTATGCAGTTTTCAGAATCCTTTTCATTTTGTGCTTTGGAAGTTTACTGCTATAACATTTTGCAGAATCAATAGTAGAGATTTCTTTTTTGGCGATGATTAAAAGAAAAGGGGCTTCTCTTGTGTTTTAGCCTACTCCTCCGCCTCCTCCAGTGCCCCCCACCAAACAGCAGTACTTGTGTCAGCCACTTTTAGATGCTGTTTTGGCCAACATCCGTTCACCAGTGTTCAACCATTCCCTTTACCGTACGTTTATGCCAGCTATGACTGCAATTCATGGACCACCGATCACGTATGTATAACTGACCTGCTGTCTGTCTTGAATGTTCATTATTTAAGGGAAGAACATGTATTTGTAGAAACTATTAAAAGAAGAGATGGATTTATGGATGGGTGTGAGTTATATCTTTGCTTTTTACACCTGTAAAATACTTGACAAATGCGGTGTTGGCATAACATTTTCACCTAGTCCTTTTGTGGACTATGTTTTACATAGGGCCCCAGTTGCTTCCCCTCGAAAACGGAAATATGAAGAGGATGAAAGACAGACCATACCAAATGTCTTACAAGGGGAAGTTGCAAGGTTAAATCCTAAATTCCTGGTGAACCTGGACCCTTCCCACTGCAGTAATAATGGCACAGTTCATCTCATATGCAAGCTAGGTAAGCAAGAAGGAACTAAGGGCTGAATTCAGAAAGAAGTGCTGAGCTTGGTTGTAGAAATTTGAAGAGTTTTTGCTAACAGTCTTGAATCTTGCCAACCTGTGACTTCTGCATGAAGGCTGTACTTACCAGATTCATAGCACTGCTTAATCATGACATTCTGCACAGGCTGCTTCAGGGTACACCTGGAGATTCATTCACACTGATTGATCCTTTCTTTGCACTGAAGTTGCAATTGGTAGTCTCATTTAGTGTCTAGAAAACTACTTGTTGCTATCAACAGTCTTGATTCCCAATTTGACCTGTACTGATATGTGAGAATTCTTCTGCCTCCAACAAGTAGGACAAAGCTAGAGAAATGGAAGGGTCTATTTCAGTTTGTACTAATGATCGCTGACAATGGTGTATGTTCAAGAAAGAAATTCAAATTGCATCTTTTTTTTGTCTCAGCTGAATAAGCATGAACTGTTATAGTCTATTAACTTGTTTTTGGGTTCCAGTAGGGAAAATAGATTCT
>VYZW01025510.1:69982-83131 GCA_013401315.1 Balaeniceps rex
GAAAAAAACAACATAGCTCAGGAGTAGAACTGACAACTAATATTTTGTGCCTTGAGCAATGATGGGCACTCAAGTCAGTCATCATCTGCCTTATTGTTGGGCACTTCTAATGAAAACATTTGCCACAAGTAACTAATTTCATGCATAGTGTGATTGTTTTATTTTCCCCATGCTTATAAGTTGCTCACTCTTAATTTCCTGGCGCAGGAGAATTCCAAATTTCGGATGTTCCCATTATATCCTGCTCCATCTCCCTCCATGTGCAGCAAATCTTAAAGAGTAGCTGGGCTCTCTTAACAGCAGTGTCAAGAAATTGCTACAACCTTTGTAAATCTGTGTGGTGTCATCAGTTTTAGGATGTTTTTAAATGTGGGTACTTAGCACTGACTGAGGCAGCAGAATGCTATCGGTATTTTGTACATGAACTAATGCATTATCTGTTTGTTTCTATTGTAATAAATTTATTATTATTCCTTGTTGGATGCTAACATACTGCCCTTCGCATGCTGATCCTTAGATACCAGTTCTGTTGTGTCCTTTGGATGATGGTTACTTTGTTCTATGGTAAGTGAAAACTCATACGCTTTGAAGGTTAGAGGAGGAAATCATAAATAGCTCTTTGTGCCATGCAACGCTATCTTTAATGTCCTCACAGTGAATTGGAAGACCTGGTCAAGAGATTAGTAATGGTATCTACAAATGAAAGATGTAGTTTTTTTAACCGGTACTGTTACATGGCTGACTCTTTCCTTAGGGCAAAAGAACCAGCAACACCAGTACAGTTTCTAATACATAATTAAGTCATAAACCAAGAAATGAGGATAGAAAGGGGGGGGGAGGGTGGTTAAAGATATTGCTGGGGTCTAACACTGAGACATTTAAAGCATTTATTTCTTAACGATTTGGTTAAAACATATCTGGAAATAGATGCAAAACATGCATGTCCCTCGGGTTTACAATAACTTTCCTAGTGCAGTTTTTCAGAGCTGTCACTGCAGTACCTTTCAGTTTTCCTTTACAAGATGTAATGAGATGTTAGACTAAGAGGGTGGGGTAGGCATCTTGACATACAGCAACTTCTCAGTTGGGAAATAAATCCTGAAAACTGGAAGTGGGTCCTGTACCCACAACATGTCAAATTAATAGCTGTGTATCTTATAGCTGCCTGCCTTTTCTGTTGATGGGCAAACTGTCATAAGCTTCTTATAGATCTTGCTAAATAAAAAATACAAGCTTATTCCCAAGTCCTTGGAAAGATGCATCAAAGTGGGAGTAAATTAATATTAACAATTGGGTACTTCACCAGCTGTTGGGGCATTAAAAGTGAATTCAGAAAATGCTCTCATTATGAAAAATTCAGGGCTTCGTGTGTTTCAGAAATGCACAAATCTGTTACAAAATCAGAAATAAGCAATTCTGATCCTCTTCTTTCTTGAACAAATGGCATGCAAAATTAATTCATAATCAGCTTTTACTTGAAATGAGGTGACCATAGTAGCTGAAGAATCTATCATGAAACTTCAATGTAAATGTTCAAAGCAGTAATAAGGAAATGAGAATGAAGAGTGAGAGTGTTGAATTAAAGTGCAGTTTGATTAAGATAGCTTCTTTGAATATCCTGAGTTCCCCTCTGTGTCTCACAAAGCTGTTCCCTAGTGTTTCAGTGGTGGCAAAACTGCCTTTTTTTATAATAAGCACTGGTGTGGCAATCAGACTGCAGAGAGGAATGCAGCAAATCAGTTACTGTGATTACCTGAAACCATTTCTTTTTCAATTAGGAAAGGTATTGGGTTAGGATTACTGCCCTACTGGTGAGCTCAGTGATTGTGTGATGGACTGAACTGTCTGGCTGATGAGACTTTAAACTTCAGTGAGAACTTCTTCCCCCAGAGTTTTGGTATTTTGAAAGAATTACTGTTGTTCTTCATGGAACAAGGATATTGTCTGATAGGCTGTTCTTCTGTTTTTCCAAACTTGTTATCTGAGGTGTAGCTCTTCTGTGTTAAAGTCTAGCTTTGTATCTTTGCTATATGAGCTGCCCTGACATTGTCTAGTATGGCCAGGCAGTAGGTGCATCAGTAGCTGCCGAGCCTAGGACAACACATCCCGCCTTTTGGCTCCCCAGGGCTGCTTGCTCTTGCTAGGCTCTAGAGACTGGATCCTTAAGGGCAGAACGTGGGGAAAACGTTCTTGCAGGCACCCCTTTTGGGAATTATTACGGTAATGAATACATCTTCCTGTTTTGAAGCACCATGCCTTTGTTTTCTGGACTCATCCTTTTCCCAGTACACTACTGAAAATATTTATGCCTTAATATTAATGTGCTATAGTTCTCTTACAGGATATGGTGATGTTTAAATTCAGGAAAGTATATTTTTCTCCATCTTCCAAAACTATTGACTCCCACTAGAATGTAATGTTAAAACTGCTCTGACCTGGTCCATTCTGCACAAAGGAAAAGGGATTTTCACTTGTAGAACATTTTTATGGGCCAAATTTGACCATAAAAGGCATGAAATGTACTGGGGAGCCAATACAGCTAATACTGACAATGTGAGCTAATATAACTGATTTGTGTATCAGTGGACTAAATTAAAAGAATTCTTTGATTCCATTCCAATAACTGCTACTTTCTAAAGATACTTGTATTACCATATCTACTCTTTCTGTTTCTCACCTGCATGAGATCTCTGAGCATTTTTGAAAATATCATCTCGTATGGATGGCACCTTAAAGCACCAAATATTTGAGAGGGGCTATAGGAAGCAGTGCAATTCCTGTCATTTGAGTCTTCTATATAAATATTTGAGTCAGTCAAACTCTAAATAGCCAGTGTCTTCACAGAGTGATTCAATCTTTGGAACAAGCTGCTTAAAGAAATGGTAGAACACATTCCCTAATCTAATCGCATCTTTAAGAGAACTGCAGATCTATTACTAAAAGTGGCTATGTAAGACAAGCAAGTCCTTTCTGGCTGGAGGCGAGAGAATAAGAGTGACAGGCCCTAACTAACTTTTCTTGGCCGTTTTCTTTTGTTCTGTGTTGTTTACTGTCATGTCTGTTTAGGCAGCAGTAGCCTATCTTGCAGATTGTCTATCAATTGGCACTTGGATATGGGCTCTGTCATACTACAGAATGTACTAAAATAAATAACCTGATTCCCTGGGAAATGCTTTCCAGTTGAGGGGACTGACCTCCAACTTGAACCTGATCAATCTTTTAGACTGTTATTCCTCAATACATTGTTTTCTAACTGTAGTAGCCTTAAAAAAATTATCTAACAGGACAATAGATAACTATGTATGTTAATCTTCATCTGAAGACAAGTGTCTGTTCTTTGTTGGTTTAGGGCTATTAAAAAATATGAGGAGCAGTCTTAAAACACAGAAGAATGTGTTTAAAACTTGCTCTGTGTGTGCATAGGTATATAACATACATTAAGATTTAAAAATGCTTGAAATCTGAAATGGCAGTAATACTGTTGCTTGCTGGGAAGTGTGAATGACAGGATACCCAGACCACTGTTGTTGTGTTGTGTTCCTGTCCCCCCCACCCCCAAACGCCATCCTTTACAGAAGCGTTTTCTAGATTCAGAAGTTCGGATGGCCTTTACCTATAGAACCTGCACCTCTGACTTCCACTTAACATCCTGCAAACTTATTGGGAGGAAAACTAATTTGAAAAATCTTTAAAAAGGAAGATTTTCAGAGTAGAGTACCACATAAGCTATTCTAAGTTGGTTCAAGAATATTAGATTTCTAGAGGCATTTCCTTACCTGATTTGACAGGTTGGTAGTCTCCTGGAATGTTTTTGTTCTTGTGAACGTCTTCCAAACATTATTTCAGATGCACTGAGGAAGAGAAAGAACTTACCTTTCTGCTGTTTTTCCAGAAAACTCATTATTCAGCATAAACAATGTGGGTTTTGTAGGCTCCTTGAATTAGTAGCAGTCCAAATTTAGCTTTGTATGTGTTTCTAAATGGTTCACTTTGATGTCAGTATGATTAGTAAAACATGCATGATAAACTAACAGAAATGGTAATAAGGCCACATAAAATGGTAAAATGTCTTGTCTGATGACTGATTTCTGATATTTCTGCTACCCCAAAGGTTAAGTTGTGCCTTTTTTAGTAGTCTTACATGCTGAACAGTGATTTGAACGGGTCATTGCAGAAGATGAGGTAGAAATTTTATTATCTGCAGAAAAAAGAGAGAGAAATTATGACCTAAGTCCTATGACTGCAGAGTTGATTATGGGAGTAGGCTGGAGTGGCAGTTCAAGCAAAGAAGTTTGCAAAGCCAAGGCCCTCAAGTATCAAATTGTTCAAATCAAACTTGCAGCAGGACAATTAGCTGCAGCATCACAGCAGGACAATGACTAGTAAGTAGGAAATATCTTCTACGCTTGTGTGGAACACGGTGAGATGCAACCCTCGTGCAGCTTGGAGGCTCAAGCAGATGGGTGGATTTCTTAGCAAAAACTGGTTATTGCAGGCTTACTTTCATGATACTGAATGCTTTGGTTCCTACAGCATAATTTTGGATGTTTGTTTACATTTAGCTTGTAGCTGTTTCCTTACTGAACCTCGTTTCACTTTGATAGTTCTCTGCCACGTGCACTACCGTGGCGTATTTTTAGTGAGCACAAAATGGTGGTTATTTTCCTGACTTGCCTTTGGAAGCTGATCTGATCAGGATCCCTCTTTGTGGCATCTCTTGGTGTATTGCCCCAAAGAACATTTGGTGTTAATAAAAAAGTAGCTCAGAGAATGGAAATTGCAGGAAGGGGTGAGGGTGAACACAGGGACAGAAGTATACACGCAGCTGGCTGTGCCTGCTGTTTGCCATACTCTGAGGGCAGAAACAGGCTGGTGGGGAAATGGAGCCCCTTAGTCCCAGGGAAATAAGGATGTTTTAAAATCACAAAATAGATTCTGAAAACACCTGCTTTTTATTGTGTAGTACCCTAGGTTGTGCCATTTTGTTAATAAGACACTTGACTGAGATCCCTGCTCTCGATTAGAGATATTTTGAGGGATGGATTTTTTTCAATTGCTGAATGTGTTCCCTCCAGAAACCTGACATACCTTTTACTGAGGAACTCCCTTTTTAGTCAAATGTTTGACTCCTGTGTCATCATCGGGATAAATACTGTGATGATAAGCTGGGGATATAACATGAAGGTATCTAACATGGAGATGTACATGACTTCATTTAAAAAAAAAAAAAAGTACCTTTTGTATAGTACTATCATGGAAGTTGCTAGACAGCTTATAGACTTGCTTCTAGAGGACAGCACTAAATATTTCTACCACTGTAATGTACTTGGTTTATGTTTCAAAACTTCAGATTCTCATATTAGCTAACAGCAGAGCTTGTAATTAAAAAAAAAACAAAAAACAACCAAACAAAAACAAACAAACAAAAAAACCCAAAAAACAAAATGCAACAACCGCCCCTACACACACGCACAAAAACCCATGACCTGGGAGGTGGTACCCTAGAAGGGGACTCCCTTACTCTCTAGAACTTTGAAAAAAAGCAAGCATAATTTTTGCCTTGTGTGTGTGAACAAAATCCTCCTAATTATAGCCTCTGCCGAGTGAAGTGCCTGGCAGCATCTCTCACAGCAGCTTGGTGTGAGGTGTCTTGCTAAAAATGCTGTACTGCAGCAGCAGGCAGTACAGAAATACTGCATTCCTCTTTCCTTTTCCCTGTGCTTCCAACCAGTATAGGTAAAGCATATGAACTTTGCGTGGAGATCTGGTATGTTAAAATGTAGCTCAAGCTAGTGCTGAGAATATCGGTGCATTATATTGCTAGCAACACGCCTCCAGCTTTGCCTTGCCTGCTGTTGCCATTCGGGTGGTGGTTTAGAAGAAACTGTATTCCTAGATCAAACTAAATGACCCTCAGCTATTCCATTTTTCTGTATAAGCTGACCAGTGTGCTCTTGATTAAAGTATGGCCCTTTTTTTTTTTAAATAGTGTCATTTAAGGAAGCACGGAGCGGCTGTTGCTGTCCCCCTCCCCAGTACCAGTGTTATGTTCCTGTTGTTGTCACTTGCAGGGAGGCAGAGCTCTGCTCAGCTGGCTGCCCACCCACAGCGGCTGCGTGGGCGTGGGGCAGCTCCCTCGCCCTGTCACAGTGGTATTGGCTGGGCGGCCGAGGCAGCAGTGCTGGACAGCGATGGAGCTGAGCTGCATGGTGTTTAACTGAAGTCAGATGCTGCCATGAATGTGTTAAATGCACGCGTGTGGGTGCTCTCATACTTGTTTAGTAAATGGTTTCTCTCCTGTGTCACTGCTGTGCACAGTCCTTAATGCTTTACAGGCGTATTGCTGCTGCGGCACAGCTGTTTGAGATGGGAACCGATGGATTCCTTAAGCATTGGTGGAACAAAGAAGGATTTCTTGCCCTTTTGGTGTCAGGGGAGAGGACAACAAAGTATTTGTTGAACTCCAAGAGCGGGCTGCTCCTATCTGCTGGCCAAAGCTGCCAGGTTAATGTTATGGTAAGGTTATGGGGAAACAGCAGTAATTTCTGTTTTTACAAGCAAGTGTTAATACCCCATTGAGCACAGTGGCTCCAGAAGAGGTGCAAACACATGGAGAAGTGGTTTATGGAAGCAGAAGGCATAAACCTGCCTGGGAAAGGAGGCCTCAGGCAGGGGTTTAAGCCCAACACTGGGCTATGAGATGCCACTCCTGCTGCCTTGTCCCATCTTCTGTTTTTTTTCTGTTAGCACAACTTCCTATAAGTTTCTTGGTGCACTGCTATTTCTGTTGCCTTTGTAACTGCTCTGCCTGTAAGCATAATGTGTAAGTCCTATAGCTAATTCTTGCTTTAGAACAGCGTAAGAGGCTTCAATGCAGTTATTCTGAATCAAAAATGTTTCTACATATGGCATGGTTCATTTCAGTATTATAAATACTGATGGCTCATTCCCTGCCCCCTGCCCCCCCNTTTTATAAAAATAAAATTTACATTGATTATCTCCACAAGACCACATCATTGTTTATAAAACTCTATTAACTTTAATATTAAAAAATACTTTAAGAAGATCTGATATGGTATTTCAGACATTTTAGTTATTGAATCCCAGGCTCATCCTTAAAACACTTATTTTTACAAGTGTAAGCTGAGAGGAGGAAATTAGTGTTCATGTGGTTTCCATCCTTCAGAAAAAAAAGTCATTATTATGGCATAAAGAAAATATCCAATCAGGATAATGAATGTGCAGCCCACTGGCCCAATGTAAAACCAGGATGCAATGAAGTAGATCATCAGCAAAGAAATGAGAGTCCTGTAGCTAGCCAGAAACCTCAGACTGATTCTTGGTCCCCAGGTCTGGCTTGTTTTGTCCTTCACCACAGGACTATACCTGATTTTCTGTATGAGGTGGGGGTTGGTAAGATGATAGCGACAAAGTCTGCCAACAAAATCTTCTCTGGAGCAAAGCATGTCCATCTGATCAGCAAACTGAGGTAAGAAAAGTTTAAACATTAGTATGCTACTGCAATTACTGTCATAAAGTAAGTGTAACTTATCTTACAATTTCCTTCATTTATAGGATGAGGATTATAGGAAATAGAGGAAAAAAAATCAAAATGCACTTTTAAATAGTAGAACTGCTTTAGTGCAGACTTGCCTTTTATCTATCATACCTATAGGAAGAAAAGGATTTGCTTTTCCTGTTTTAGCAACATTCATTCTGAATGATACTCCCTTTGTTCATCAAGCATAAAGAATACATTTAAAATGTTATTAATGTTTTGTGTAGGAAAAGCAGAACTACAGGTAGAGAAGCAGGCCTGATACTATTAGGAAATACCCATCTAGACCACAATAAAGGAGACAGAGCAAGAACAAACCTAGTGTCGTATATGTGCAGGTGCAGTGAAGAACAGAAATTCGCAATGGAAAGAGGCAATGCTGTACTTACCCTTTCGTTAAGCACTGAGGATAAACGAAATAGGAGGCGGACAAGAGTGGCATTTTCATAGCTTCGGATGGGCTGAAGCTCAGTATCTCCTTGATACTGCACCTCAAATCTACGTAAGCCGTTTATGATCTAGAAACAGGAAAATAAACGCCTTATCTTGTAGCTCCCACCTGAAACGCCATTATATGGGCACCTCTCTTAGCACCAGATAAATTGCATTTCTGTTGATGTAGAAGGACAACTTGTTTTTCCAAGAACAATCTAGGGTAGCTATATGGAATCTTTCTTCTCTCACCTGGTACCTGCCAAGGGGTGTAAGAATGAGGCCATCCTCGCTTTCAATGCAGTCTGGAAGCTGTTTTTTTCCATTCTCATCTTGAGCTGTCCCACACTTCATCATCATCTGGGTCAGCTGGGCTTCATTCAGCTACTCAAGAATAACACAGTTCTAAAGCATGTGTTTGATCAACCCATTCTTCTGTTTCATTTCTTTCTGCCTTCACAAACCCCTTAGCAGTGGAAGCCTTTGACAGCCAGCAAGATACCAAGAACTGCTTAATAGCACCTCAGACATTAAAAGGAGATAAAAGTCTCCAGCTTTCTTGTCTGTGCTCATCAAATCCAAGAGAGGTGTTCTGGTTTACACGTCCCTTGCTCCTTGAGAGCTGTCAAATAGCTGTCTTCTAGGTCAGTTCTGTACAAGGGAGTGTGGCTAACAGAGAAATTAATCTGTTCTTTTAAGTTTAACCAAAGAAACAGCCTACTTCTAGTTCATCCATTCATCTATAGCTGCAGTTATATGTTGTATTTTTACAGCTCTTTATGTTTAGAAGATACTGGACTGTTTTTAAAATTTAAGCCATGTCCTGCCTGTTTGTAAACATGAGAACAGCCACGAGTAAAGAGACAGGTTTGGTATAAACTATAGTCCAAAAGAGTGGTCACTTGAAACAAAGTGGGCTTAACACTCAGAAATTCAGAGCATCTAGTTCTATCTATACTGAAAGCAGTTTTGAAGTAGTCAGGTAAAGTCAAGCCTAAAATACATTTACAACAAAATTTGCTAGCGGGGTCTCTGGATGGCTTTGTGACCCCACAAAGTACAAGAGTGATAGAAGTACGTTTGAGGAATCCTGACTCTTGTTCACACTGCCACATAGGGGAAGTTCTTAGAAAGACATTACGTACCTTAAAGATTTGGCACAAGTATTCCAGTGCCTTCTCTAAATATTCATCTGTTTTTTTGATGCTGTCTTGCCCAATTTCATCAAGGTCGTTGCCTGTGTAGGAACCATTCATCTCGGATGGTGTAAATCTAAACCATGAAAAGAAGGACTGGCTAGCCGTTGTCTCTGCAGAATGGTCTGATATGGATTTTGCTGTCTGCTGCGCCTGACAAATTAACTGAGCCAGTTTTAACACCTAAAACAAAAAAAATTAATTGTGTGGGACAAACATAAAGGACCACTAAGCATCAATACATAGATAAAACTGTGCCTTGATACCTGGCAGTGAGACCAAACCCAGCAAACTCACTCTCTTAGCTCATATGGACTTGTGCTAAGACTGTTAGTTGCATTGCCAATAGGGCAAAGGTAGTTCTTTGCTGTTGAAGCATTTAAGAAACTTCAGTGCTGCTTAGGTTTTTCAGCTGCTTTTTTTTTTTTTCCCTCCTGCTATTTTTATCTGACTTGCTGATGGGTACCAAACAATACAGTGAATCAGAAGTTCACAGTAAGCATGTTTGAGAGGAAATACTCGCAATATACTACTACAAGGCAGCAAGCTGTTACATTAGTGTCTTATTTAGCAAAGAGCAAGCAGATTTTTACAGCTGTGCTGGATTGAGATCTCTCAGATTCCAGAAGTCACCAACAGCAAACTTAATTATACAGTAGTGCAGGGTGTGGTTTTCCACTCTTAACTTCTCATAATATGGATGCTCAGCACTGAGAAAACACCTGTCAAAGTAGAAAGACAGCTGACAAGAAACTTGTTGCTTACCAAATTCCTGACTTCTGTGCCAAACATCTGTTTATACTGGAAGTCCTGTCCTTCCAGGCTGTAAACATGACTCTTCACCTTAAATGAGGCATCTGTAATAGTTGGAGGCCATGATGAGAAGAAGCTCCCACCAAGTGTGGGGGTCATAAAAAGTCGGTGTTGACGATGGGGAATAACAAGTTCTGGCTCCAGGAATAACTGCTCTCCTAGAATTTGAGAAAAGTAGTGAAGATGGTTACATAATACTCCTGGTTTTGCCTGGGGAAGGTCTAGCTACAAAGCATCTTAAGGCTGCTGGACAGCTTGCTTTTAGATAGGCAGGTAGTTCTAGGGGGAAACAGGCCTTGATTACCTTTTTTTCATTTAATTCTGTCTGCTCACAGCAGAAAATGTCAGTACATTTAAATGCAGACCATACAGAGAGCATTTTAAGCCAATAACTTTTTTTCAACAAAGGCAGCGGAGAATCATGACGCTTCAGACATTGATACTTGTCAAATCTTGCCTCTCCCAAATTTACTGTATCCTAATTATCCTGAAGTGCATACATGACTAGCTGACTAGCTATTTTGCTAAGTATAGATACCTTTAGAGATATAGGAAGTTTTAATCCTGAGGTAAATGATCAAGTAAGACAAGTGTAAGAAAAACTGACTTTATTGTAAACACCCAATATTGTGTTCTTTATTCTTTAAAGAACAATTGTGGAATGAAATCTAAATGATGGCGGTTAGAAAAGAACTATAAACACTAAACCAATGTGACAAACATTAGTGAAAACACACAGACTTCTGAATGGCAAAATGTGAGAGTTAAGTCTATTCACCTCAGTGCTTCTGAGGTAAGACGTAGCCATTGTGAAGAAAGATTGAGACAGGAAAGCATAAGGTGTCAAAATATCCATTTACCTTTCAGGATCATTTCAGCTAGATTGGGCTGAGCAAAGACCTTGGCTACTCGGAACACCATGAGAGCATTTTTTGGACTGACCAAATCTGTTCGAAGAGCTCTGTTCAGAAATCCAACAAACAGCTTAGTATACATGAGTAGGTTTTCTTGAATGAAGGCAGCCCTGTCAAAGTGAGTACAGGATTTGTGAGTACAGCTATTTAAATAATTGTTATTTTGTCTTCTGCCAAACAAGTCATTAAGGGAATGTTTTATACTGTCTCTGGAAAGATGGTCTTTTTGCACTGAGACAAAAGAATACTCCTCTCAAAACAAACGCTTGTGTTGCAAGAAATAATCTCTAATCTTGTACCAGAAGTTAATTCAGGTTGGTGGATGGTTCTTGAAATCCTGCTGTTTTACTTGGGATCTGCATAAACTTGAGGTTTGGTTCAGATTAGTCACAGCTGCTTTCCTCCTTACCATTTCTCTGACACACTGCGAGGCAACGGTTCTGCACTTTGTGGCGGCTTTTCCGGAGCGTACCTCCAAGGTTGCAAGTAACTTAACCACATCTCAAGAACCTAAGCAAAATCACACATAAAAACACATGGGTATTAACACTTTTTGGAAACGAAGACAGGAAGCATTTTTTGTTTGTCTGTTTTACACCTAGTGAATATTATCTTAATGACACCTAGAAGTTTTTAGGAATAAAGCACTCTCTAGTAATCTGAGTATCTTTGAAAAAGAACTGAAAAAACTAAGCGCATGTTCATTAGGACCAATCTGGATTTTCTGTAATACCCAAATGAGATGGCACTCAAACAGCTACTACAAAAAAAGAAAACTTAGTTGGTAGCTACATTTAAGGTGCATTTAACAGCTCTGATAGTGTTCACTGACTCTCTATTGAAGTAAGTAAACCAGATACTACATTATAATCATTTCAGCTCTTGTCTTCTGCATAGATGTACCCACCACCCTGAGGAAACACAATGGAGTCCTGATTGCACTGAAGCCAAGAATAAGTTTTGCCATGGCCTCTGTAAACATTTCTTCTGATATTCTGCCTTACACGTGTACCTCAAACACTGTGACATAGCTAGGACACATAGGTCTAGTGAGCAAGATCTAGCCCTGTTACATTCTGCATTTTTAAACTCCTACATTAATTACCAAGAGTCATGGTCTGATGTATTTCTTTTCCTGCTTGCAGGAGGTAATATTTGCAGTATCTTGCTATCGTAAATTAATGTTGTAGTACTTTTGTTTATGACCTATCATATTAGGTAANCTTGTTCTTTCTTAACTGAAGCTACTTCTGGCCATTGAATTTCAACTCAAATACGTAAATATAAAATTCTCCACTAACCTTGGCCAGAATCCTCTGGTAGCATTTTCTTTTCTCTGACTTGTGCCAAGATATAGACTAGTGTAATAGCAAGATANTACCCACCACCCTGAGGAAACACAATGGAGTCCTGATTGCACTGAAGCCAAGAATAAGTTTTGCCATGGCCTCTGTAAACATTTCTTCTGATATTCTGCCTTACACGTGTACCTCAAACACTGTGACATAGCTAGGACACATAGGTCTAGTGAGCAAGATCTAGCCCTGTTACATTCTGCATTTTTAAACTCCTACATTAATTACCAAGAGTCATGGTCTGATGTATTTCTTTTCCTGCTTGCAGGAGGTAATATTTGCAGTATCTTGCTATCGTAAATTAATGTTGTAGTACTTTTGTTTATGACCTATCATATTAGGTAAGATATTAAGAAATTAGGACCTATAAGAATGTATCTGTTTTAATAGTAACACCTACTTCTTTTCCATCACCAGCCATTTTCAGCGTCAGGAAAATCAGCCAACAACCTGTAGTAATTCTCACCAAGATCTATTCAACTTCCTTCTTATGTCTAATTGGCACTCTTTCTCCAACATTAAATGTACATGTTATATAAAGAATTTCACTGCTCTAGAAAAATTGATTTAAAAAGACCAAGAAATAGCTGCTACACAGCAATAACTAATTACTAGTTCTGTTGAGTACAGACTTAGAAAGAGAAGTAGGTACGTACTGCTCTGAAAGAGGCATCCAGAGGCCAGTGGCCAAAACAGTGTTGCAGAAAGATATAAAGTTTCTCCTGGACAAACCTAGGAATTACAACCCTGCAAACAGATTCGAAGACAGTCACATGTATAAACCTGCAACAAACTTTAAAAACAAAAAAACCCAACCCAACCAACCAACAACCCAACGGACTTCCACAAAATGCAAATACAGAAAGGACTGACCCAAACTT
>VYZW01025510.1:89379-113734 GCA_013401315.1 Balaeniceps rex
TTTTTTTTTTTTTTTTCCTTTGGACCAATATACCAAAATATTTCTCCACAGAATAGGAGATTTACCCCAAGATAAGAGGTCAACCACCAGATGACGCTCATGAATTACAAACTATTACCTTGACATGAGGGGACTGCATTTTCTGATACATTTCCAGTGAATAATGATGAAGCCACATTTCAACAAAGATCTGCAAAACAAATATTTTACCAGCTAGGGAAAGAGAAATAATCCAGGACTTGTCAGTCACAAGCTATGTATAAGGGAAGACCATAGTACGTAATTGGAAAACTAAGCTGTACTTGTAAACAGACAGGCACCTATTCAGAGATGTTTCAGNTATTTCTCCACAGAATAGGAGATTTACCCCAAGATAAGAGGTCAACCACCAGATGACGCTCATGAAGTACAAACTATTACCTTGACATGAGGGGACTGCATTTTCTGATACATTTCCAGTGAATAATGATGAAGCCACATTTCAACAAAGATCTGCAAAACAAATATTTTACCAGCTAGGGAAAGAGAAANACCTTTTCTTTAAGAAAAAAAATGAAGTAAAATAAAAAAAAAAAAAAAAAAAAAGGAAAAAAAAGAAAATCAGGTTTAGAAACTTTTCTGGAAAAAATTACTCAAATGCTTGAGATCAGCTGTTAGATATGCAGTCTAAAAAAAAAAAGATATTAAGTGCCTTTCTAAATTACAACTTAACAGATTCACAGTGGTTCTCTGTTTCACTAACAGAAAACAGCTGCACTGCTCAATTCCAAAAACAAGCTAAAGCAAAATGGCATAACCATCTCTGGTTTAAAAAAAAGAGATTCCTCAGTTAGCAGCAAGAAATGTTGTGGGGTGTTTTCTTCCTTAAATCCAACCTACCTGAAGCAGTGTTTCTGATCTCCAGATCTCCTGGGAAGCTGGGTCAGCATTCACAGAAGGCTGATGGGCAATATGCCGTTTCAGCAAGCTGGTGTGATGCATGCCATAGGAAGTGAAAGGCACTGCTGGAGACCTTAAAAGAATGGAAATACTGAAGTCAGTAAGCCTCAGTACAGGGAAACATATCATTGCTTTTAATCGCTGGTTTATAAACTGGAAAACAGTCTTTAAGAACTAAAACTGCATAGTTGATTACACATGTCAAACTTCTGCAACATGTTATAATTACTAGTCACTTTATCTATAAACAAACACTACATCACTATTCATACTGCACTGAACCAGCTTTACACAGACCTGATGTTATGTTCAATAATACATATTTTTTTTTTTACTTTCTCCTATTCGGTTTGTTTTCTTTCACTCTGCCTTCCATATTCATAATTCACCTGATCTGTATTTTCCTAGGTATATGCTAAGGCTCAACAGACCATGAAAATCGATATTTAAAATGCAGTTATATAAAATATAATGGCTATTTATTTTTACATTGGTATAAAATTGTTAATATTGATAACATTTTATAAATTTGAGTAGCAAAACCAATTTTGAAAATGTGGACTTTTACACACTTATCCATTACAAAGAACAAAAGACTGGGTGCTTGTATTGGAGAATTTTCACTTCAGCTTTGTGAGTTTGTTTTTATGCCATTATCACATAGACATACAGAACTTCGGTAAGTGGTCAACCTTTCATCCTCTCCCTTCCAGTTGTGGCTAAATAGCTTGATCTGTTGCCATGCAAAAAGTCACCTGAAATGCAGTCACTCATTATATGATTTGATTAATAATATGTGTCTTGGCTTTTTATATCAGGAAGTTATGAACTAAGAAACCTATGAGCACTATCAGTCTACAACAAAGCCACAGACATGGTCCTGACACAGCAATTTCAAAGAACTGCAAAATAGGTAATGAGAGCATTAAACAATTAAGGATGGCAACTTCAGAACTGAAACAAAATGACCAACTGCCAAGTTGTCTGGCTTTATAGCAACATTAATGGAAGATGCAAGTTTCCTTTTAACAGTGGTTATCACCAGTGCCATCTTTACCACATACCATATGTAACTGAAGACAGTAAAAACTACTGTCAAGTATAGACAGATCTGTCCTACTCCAGTTCCAGGGCACAAGACACAATTGGAGCTGCTGAACTGATGAATTTTTGTTGCTTGTATGTGCCTTTCCTGCTCCAATAATAGGTACCTTTCAGACTTGCAAATGAAACCTTTATGGTACAATTAAGTGAACACAAATCTATTTAATTTTTGTAATTATTTTGTAAGTGCTGTTCCCACAATTTGCCTCTGGCACTGTAGTCATTACCTGGGAGTCGGAGAAGGGATGGCTCCCCCAGGATTTGAAGAAGGTGGAGGAAGGACACTTCCTTCTGTGGGTAAGAAACACTTCAGGTATGTGTCCACCAAGATGAAATAAGCACTGTTGGAAGGGCTGACATGATGGGTGACAGGTGAGTTCTGAAACAGACACACAGGATATACCTGGAGTTACATACTGTTACTTTAAGCCACTGCTAGGGAGTGTCTGCTACAAAGCCAGACCCATTTAGCATAAATAAGCAGAAGCCCAGTGATTGTAAAGGGTGAATTGACAACAAAGACACTTTGGAGCAAAGGTAAAGTAACTAACTGTAAGAGAACTGTTGCTGTAGCATTGAATGTAACCAAGTATGAGAAGAGTGCAGTGTTACATAGCACAGGTAACAACAGGAAGAGGAACCAAATAACCAGACACCATAGTACAAAGCTGTGGTTATGACTGTATAAACGGTGTTATTGGATAGAGGGGTAGGAAACCCATTTGGAATCCACTGCCTGCTCCATGTTGACATACTGTTGGACAGACTGCTTACTGGCATATCTAAGGTGGGTATTTTGTTTATTATCCAGTCGTACATCATCACCTGAACCAAGTTCTAAAAGTGCTGGACAGCATCTCAGCAGGCTCTTAAAGCATTGTGAAGAAAGGGTAATACTATTTTAAGGGAAAAATTGCAAAAGGTACTTACCTTCTGTGTAATCAAGCTAATTGCAAAGTAAAACATGTAATATTCAAATGGATCTGGAAGGAGAGAGTCAAAGATCAGATAATAAAAAACAGGTACAGCTGTCAGATATCTGGGGATACTGACTAGAATTAAGTTTTTATTTTGTCAATGCTAAATTAACTTGCTAGAGCTTAACAACAAATTCAGCTTTGCCTTCTTGCTTTCCAACTGATTCAAACACTGGTAATTGAGGTTTTCTCTATGGGGCAAGGTGTGTTTGCATTACTCTTCTTAGCACATTTGACTATCTCAAACTGAACCCAGTGCAGCTGCAGCTAGACTGCTTCCAACAAGTACACTAGCTGCAAAGTTAACATGCCCTTTTTCTATCGTATTACATAAACTATGAGTAGTTACGAAAACAAAAGTTGTGAAATACAGGCTCTACTGAAATCACTGGGAATTTTGTTGTTGACTTGAATAAGGCCAGAAATTCCCCCGCAAGGGTTTATATGAAGAGGAAAAATTTATTTTTCATTGGAATCTAAACATCTCTAATCAGCCCAAACTCTTCAGCACAACAGTGATTTACCATAGACGCATAATAAACATACAACAGAAATGCTTTGTAATGTCTCAGTTTTAGACATTTAAAAGGAATTAAATATCCAGCCGTTAAAAGGATACTAAGAGCCAAATTCAAACCTAAACCACCAGATGAAGGAAACTGGACTTTGTTGTGGTATAAAGAGCATTCAGGTAGGACTTGCTCATGTATTGAAGCCTTCACAGGGCCCTGAAAGAGTAATGAAATATTAATCAGGTTACTCAGCATACTTGCAGAGTATGTTTTCAGATAGTGAAGTTCTGCTGCATTCCAGCATTCTGGGATCATATCCACGTTCAGCTCAGTGGGATTTTACTGCATTGCAGCAATTCCTCGTGCAAATGCATACTCTTCAGATAACTGCCAACTTTCTCTCTGAAAATGAGTATTCAGTATAAGAAAAAAAAATGAGCCTTCACCAAGACTTTTCCAGTTGGAGCGGGAGCAGCAGAAGACTGGTGTTTGCCTGGTGGCTGATGGTTTTGTTAGGGTAACTGAGCTGTGGACCAGCAATTACTATATATTTAAATCATGTTTCCTTTTGTTAAAGACTGTAGAACTATCTGAATCAATTTCCAGACAGCAGGTAGCTGGTAGCAATGGAAAAAACCATAGTGAAACAACTTGCAGATAAACATTTCTGTTTGAAATGTCATACTTCATACCTAGGATAGCAGTTAGTCTTCAAACACCTGAGCACAAAGCGCAGCTAGGGAAGGCACTGCTCTGTGATGAGCTTGGAAAACTATTTTCAACTCTGCAACTACTGGTAACCAAGATAAAGCACACGACTTTCTCTGGGGACAGGATAAGAATCACAATGCAGCTTTCTTGCCTGAACAGCACAAATATCTAGCTGCTGACAACCACCATCTCCTACAAAGCTGGGAACTCTCCTCCTCTAGCAACTGTTTAAAGAAGCAGTTATGCTCTAAACCTGGAACACTGAGGCTATACCTTAGCCTATACCAAACCCTACGTATAAAGCGCATGCAAAGTTCCAATAGCTGCAACAACAACTACATTCTCTTCTTACAATTTTTCAGTTACTCACTGGAAGATATGAGACTGGGAAATCATATCTGTATTCTTCTGCTTGGAGTTTGTAAACCAGCTTCATCATTGGGCCACTGCAAACAACCATCAGAAAGAAAATTCATGGTAAATATCCTCTCCTGTCTCACTTCTGTGAACTTATGTTTGCACAATGGAAAAAGGTCAAACACTGGTTATTTGTTCACCATATGTTTTTTAATCTGTGCTGAAATGAATGAATTTACCTGGGATCCAGGAAATCCAAAGCCACAGAATATTCGGTAGGATTTGTTCTTCCTTGCAAACAGCGAAGATTCCAGCCTACGATGATGCCATCCAGGCTACCAAAAATACTCTCCACCAGCCACGGGAAGATGCCATGTAGTTCCTTTAAGGAAAACAGACACAACTAGTTAATGTGTACAATTCCTCACTTGAACAATCTCTATTGCATGTACTAGAATGCACAAAGATACTGTCTGCCAGCTTTTATGACAGTTTCCAGATTATCACTGGGCAGAGCTTCCATTCAAAAGAATGTATAATTTGGCCATTACAGGAAATCTGTCCTGATTTCTGATCCTACTAAAGTTCCAAGGATACTCATCAGCATCACATGCAATTATTTGTCACATTTTAAAAACTAGTTTTCCTCATAAATTGAGGCTGAAAGGTATTAATGAAGTGCAGTCAATCTTTTAATGACTAAAAAAGGTTTTTAACTCTTGGGAAACACTGGATTCCCATCGTTTCACCTGGGGTCCTCAAAACTCCTGATAAGAGAAACAGGAACAAAGAAAATAGTAATATGAAAAAAGCAAATTCCCCTGAAATATGCCAGGCAGTGAGTTTCTGAAAAGGCAGCAACTGCTCACCTTGGCGGGAAACTCCTCAATGACCGTCTCCAGATCGTGGCACCTCTGAACAAACGGTTTGTTTATGCAATCTGCCTTCAACGTGGCCTGTTACAAATGATAAGGGAAATCAGACCACCGCTGCCAGAAAGGACAACATTTATCACGGCCATAACGCAAATATCCCCTAATTACACCGCTCCTCTGGTACAGCATTTCTATCGATATGGCTGAAGTTACACCGACCGACCTTCTAACTTCACAGGCACATAACAAAGCCGACAGTTAACCAGAAACCCCGAGTCCAACCGAAACGGGACGACCCGCGCCGCTCCGCGCTCGGCACGGCCCCGCGGGCTCGGCGTGGCGCCTCCCCGGTGACCGCCCAGCGCTCCCCACCCACCAGCAGGAAGCTGGGCTGCTGCAGGTGCGGGCCGGCCATGCCGCCTCTCCCCCCGACCGGCGGGCCGCCTGCTTCCGGGCCGCGCTGCAGGAAGAGGAGCGGAAACGGCCGTTAACGCTTCCCAGCAGGACCGCGGCGCCGGCTGCCTCCCGGCCGCTACCTCCCGCGCTCGGCGCCGGCGCGGCCCTTCTGCGTCACCACTCTCGCTCGGCGCGCCGCGGTGACGCCACCCCCTGCGGCCGCCGCGCCTCGCGGGGGGGAGTGTGCCGCTGTTGCCATGGTGACGGGCCCACCGCCGTTCCCCCTGCAACAGGGCCGCGCTGAGGGAGGGCCCTGCCCCGGCCTGCGGGGTGGCGGCGGCCCGAGTGGCTTTCGGCCCCTTCCCGAGAATCCGTGTGCTTTGTGGGGGGCTCCGGGGGTTTCTTTTGCGGACATATCTGGAGAGCTGTAAAAAATGAAGGGTATCGCAAGACGAAAGGGACCGCGGTCAGACAAGCCCACAGCAGCTTTGGGGTTTGGCGGTGTTGAAGCTGAAGCCATGATTTGCTTAGATATTGGTGTTTGGAGAGAGCATCTTGTGAGCAAATTAAAAGCGGTGTGACAAAGACAGACCTCGTTGCTAGTACATACTTCCTGACTCTTCAAAAGGACGGTTTTCGTCCAGACCATGGGGGAATTTACAAACCGTGTAGTAGAAAAAAAATCACCATACTGTGGAGGAAAAGTAGGAGTTTTTAAATAGAATTGTATTAAATGGACAGAAAACTACGTCAGAAAATGAGGCAGCTATGACATGAGAGACTCAGAAATGAGAGCTGCATACATCAGTTGAGCTATGGGAAACTATTTACACAAGTTAATAGACTTGATAAGAGAAGCTGAAGTCACCAGAAAAATACATGGTTATAGAGGCAAGGATAATCACTTCTCAGTGTATAAGGAGAGCGAAAGAAATCCTTGTGATGGCAATATCCCACTGGTAGATAGACAAAATAAAATTGCTAATGCAGAAGAGTGTTTGATACATGCTTACGATTCATATTTAGAAGGAAGCAAGATGATATGCTTAATTGCAAGGCCCCAGTAATTTGTGTGCAAGAAAAATAGATGGGCAGAAAAACTATCTGCTGCTCATGTTTTAAAAAATTGGGAATTTTGGGGAAATTCCATAAAACCAGAGGAATGCTCATGTTGTGCCAGTACTCAGAGAGAGAATTCCAGTCAGAGGTCTAGAAAAGAATAATTAATTCTATAAAATACCAAAGACAGCTATATAATTGACACTAGTAAGTGTGATTACAGGAAATAATCCTGCCCAGACAAGTTTGGTTTTGTTTGTGACAAGATTTACAGATTTTGTCAGAAAAGATCACCGTGGGTAAACTGTAGATTTTCTTGATCATTTTGATTGTTTTATACGAGGAGGTGCAAGAATAGTTGAGTGAAATGGTCTGGTTTAAGTTGTGTAGGAGGTCAAACAGAATGAGGTGGCCTCATACTCCACTGCTGTCATTAACACTGAAACTAAGAGTAAAAAATTGTGTTTGAGAGAACAACAGAGGAATTCCTTTTGTAATGTCAGCTCTGACCCTGCAAGGTGACTTTATTAATCCAGTTTAATAGGATTATTTACCAGTGTAAAATGATTCCATATTTACATAAATGTTTACAGGATCAGAATTAAAAATGGTACATTATTTCTTGGTATTGACATGTGCTTCTGCTCCAATCTGCCTTTCCCAAAATGGATCTCAAAACTGCTTTTTGATCTTGGCGGTGAGTAAGAGGAGGGAAGGCAGCAGCTCCAGTGGCAGTAGACCAATACAGTTCCTGACTGCTGAAAAGACAAACTAATAGCTTTTCAGACAGCCCCATCTGTAATTCTGCCAGGCAATTAATTTGCTTATTCCTTTCCCTTTTTATATTACTTTTTTTTTTAAAACAAATGTCCAGTATTTTGAATGTAGCGAGCTAGTAACAGATGACAGAAGAGTTCTTTGACACATACAAAAGTGTGATTGAATAGAACTGTTCGAGACATATTTGCTGTGATGCATATATGTATTTGAAACGCGTGTCCTGGGTGGGATGCTGGCCATGTTTTAAAAGTGGATTTGCAGATGGAGACTGTCTCTGGCTGTGAGTGAACACTTTTCTTTGAAGGGTCGGTCGCTCCTCCAGGTGGAGATAAAGAGCTATTTTCACTCCGGAAAAAGCTATCGGGGCTTGATGGCAAAGCTTCTGCAGTGTGTTTATTTAGCTATAAAAGTTATGGGTATGATTGCCAGAAGTTACGGAAACAGTAGACCTGGTGTATTTTCAGTGGGTGGTAGAATTGGAGAAAGAAAACTACAAGAAATAAATGATTGGGTGAATAAGTGGAAACAAAACAATGGAGGTGCTTGGCAGGGAAGGCTTAGTAACACTGATGCAAGTTAATAAAACAGCTACATGGGAGAAATTTATCAGATTATTTTAATAACTAGGGGAACTGTTGAGGAAAACTGTGGAATGACAGTCTATTTATATTTATAGGTCTGTTCTGGAGCCTACTGAAATCAATGGTGTGGGTCCATTATCACTCTTACATATAGCATATTCAAATGTATCTATCAGGATTGTGTATGTATTTTTTCCCATTTTGCAGATGGAGAGACAGAGGCCTCGAAAAGTTATGTCACCTGCTGATATGCCACTTACCTAGGTTTCCTTTTTCCCTTTCTCCCAAATTACAGCTGTCTTTAAGCCACGGCAACAAAAAGGGCTTTTTTGTTTTCTTGGTATGTTCTTCCTGACAGGAATATTCCTGAGATAGTTGGAGGTTGTTGAGCTGTTTTCTGAAAGTATGAATTCCACTCAGTAACCTGCTTTGGTGTTTGCTCAGTGTTTTTATCATTCATTGTGCTAGAGGTTTCTGTTAGGCAATGAAGTACACACCTGAAGTGACTCACTTCAGCCATACTAACACTACTTCTAGGTAGCTTCAAAGGTAAGCCAGCATTTTGTCACCTTGGTGTAATCACTACAGCATTACAGTTTCAATCAAACTCTACAGAGGTAATTAAGTTAATACAATTGCCATAAAGATGAATGACTCAGTAGAGCACAAGCAGTTTGTGCATAGTAGAGTGAGCTAATACAACACGCAGTACCAGAAAATCCACTAGGAAAAGACTTTCTAAATCCTTCAATGGCAGCTTGCACCATTACTGATGTTCAGGTTAAACATTTGGGGTATGTAAGAAACCAGACTTGTGTGGTTCTAGTGCTCGCAATACTGTCTCTGGAGCTCATACAGCCTTCTTTTCTGAAAGCAGTACTAAAAAACTTTGAACTAAATCATATGGGGTCTCCACTGCATTTTACAGACTTCAGTGGGAAGTTTGGGTACAGAAGGAGCGTTACATCAACGCTTTAGTAAGCGGCTTAGCCACTTCAAAATGAAGCAGTGTTTGTAGCGAAAGATGCCATCTTTTGAAAAAGCCAATGGATATCAGAGGGAGAAACAGACAAACTTTTGGGCACTCTAGCTTTTTGTGAAGTCTGACTCAGATGCAGCAAACAACAAGTCCAAGCTGGGAACAAGTTACCATAACTTTAACCTGATTATGTTAATCAATGAATCTGAGAGAAGAAGTAAATTAGAAATAACCTAATTTAAAGAAACGGCGTAGGTTTCTGATAAATTAGACAGACCTTGTTGTTTGTGCAGAATTAATTTAATCTCTTCCTGTAAGGGCAGGTTAGAGTGTCATAACAGCGAAGAACTCTGTCAAATATGTTCTTTTGGCTGGAGAATTGTTTGGGTGTTGAGATGTCAGGGATGGATGAAATGATTAGAAAACATATAGTCTGTTCAGCTGTGATGACAGCAAAACCAGACTACCAGTTAATGAGAATTCAGCTGGAACAGAGCCTGGAGTCCTATAGGTGAGGAGAAAAGGGGAATTTTCAGAACTGTGGTAATGCTTCTGGTCCAGCTGAAGCAACTTCTCTTTCCAAAGCTGTTCAGCTCATGCAGACACCAACACTATACTGTCCCTAACATGCACAGACCTGCTAAGGCTGTTAGTCAAAGTTTCACATGGATAAAGATGAGACTTCCTTTGTATTCTGAGAAAACATTAACCCACTCATTGTATGTAATGGCTCCTCTTCTGAACAAAACTGTCAGCAGGCTCTCAGGATACGTTTAACCATTGCAGGGCAATGTATCCACATGTCTGCCTACTTGTAGTGTATATCTCTTTGAGCAGTCTATTGTACATTTAATTTATTTAGCCAGGACAAAAATTTTAAATATTAAACTTCTCTCTCAGAGTAAATAAACACATATCTAGCAGCAGGATCTTACAGAAAACCATAGATTCTCAAAGGATAGGACTTTCTATAGATTCTTCTTCAGATTATAAAAATTTGTCCTTAAATACAAGACTATTGCACTTGTGCACTATTGATGCCAGGACACTCTCAGGCAGAAATAGAAGGCTTCATAGAAATGTTGCTCTAGCTTATGTCTTATGTTGCAGTTCTTTTATTAGATGAGAGAGCATTTTCTTCGTCTTTCAATATAAAGTAAAAATTGCAGTAACTCTTGGTTTGAAAAGACCCAGAAGCAGGGGACAGTGGTGCATTGGAATGGGTACCCGCTGAAATGTGTAATTTCCAGGGCTTGATGGAAAGCAACAGGACAGCTCTGCAGGGAAAAGTGTTCTTTGAAGTCTTGCATCATATACAAGAGGGAGAGAAAAAAAGACGCAGGTTTTTTACATATCAGTTAATTTCTATGGCAGTATATGCATTAATTTCTCCTAATGATTTCTGAAAAGTTGTTACATTTTTGCCCAGCTTCTGCAAATAGAGATTGCTTAAGATGTTGCATGACAGCATGTAATCAGTAGTCCCAACTCCAGCTTGCCTCCCACAGTCTTCAGAGTACCTTAAGAATATTCTGATTTAATAAGCAGTGTATTTTGTGCCTTTTTATGTGTACTTTGAGTTTTGCAACTTTAGCAGTCCCATTTTTAAGATTTTCTTCTCAATATGAAATGCTAGAAATCTTTTTTTAATTAAAACTGGATTTCTTGCATAATCACATGAATCCAGGAGCTTGAGGCATAAGTAATATCAACACTTCCACACTTGGGGTAAAATATGAGTACTGGTGGCAGAGTGTATAAACATAATGCATTATGCAGGGAGCTAAAGCAACTCTTGTATCTAGAGCCTGAGGAAGTTTGAATACGGCGAGCATTACTACTGAAACTACTTTCTGAGTTTTGCTTTATTAATATAGGGGTTGAGGTTTGGGGTTTGGGCTTCGAGAAGTAATGCAACATTTAATGTACCATTTTCCATTCTAGTTGCTGGTGATCCGTATTCTGATTTTTAATTTAGCAAGATTAGCCTGGGGGGAGAAACACTTTGTTCCATTTGCGAGAAGCTTTTCCTGTTGATTTTGAAGGGAATGGCACTTCAAGCTGATAAACTATGGTTTCATTTTGTTTCTAGATATTTCCCCATATTTCTAAAGGAAGATCTCGATGCAGTAAGATAAGCATGAATTGCTCAGCATTGTCTAATACCTGAAGCGTGCAGTTAGAGCTCTGCTTGCTATTTATACTTTGCCAAATTGACACTCCTATATCTCATTTCACCAGGTTTCTGCAAAATGCCATTGACCACAATGTCACCTTTTCTTATTTGACTTGCAGTTCTGTACTCAGCGCTAAGATGTGGGCACTGTGAAGAAGGGAGATTGCCTTTGGCTGCACCTCCATCATACAACTGGATGTGCATACTGCACCATAGAGCACAAAGGGGAGGAGTGGGCTCCCTATGAAAAGCTCCTCTGACTGTGGACTTTGTTACAGAGCCCCACATTGGCCTCTAAATTCTGTGCATTTCCAGCTCTAGAGTCTGGGCCTTCCAGAGAGAATCTGATGTGTGTCAGGTAATCATTGTTCTCACTTAGAACAAATGTCTCTTTGTGTTCCCGCACATTTCCTAGTGTCTTCCATAACTGCATGATATTCAACAGTGTGTGGAGAAGCATCTGTTCCTCAACAGAGGAGACAGTGGTATTCCTTGCGAGGCTGTGCTGGATACCTACANATCACCATGGCAGGATGTCCTTGGATTAGTTTAGCATCCTGGTCCTTTTATAACCCCAGTACTCCAAAAAACCCTAAACAAGTAAATGCAGCTCTAAGCTGCTTAATAAAATGAAATATAATAAAGAATAAATTATAGCCTTAGGAAGGGAGGCAGTTCAGAGCCATAATATGGATGGAATAAGCTGTAGCTGGTTGTTTTTGTGACTGATACAGTATTTAATGGTATTTTTATCCTTCCAGTTAAAACCAGATACTGCCCTTCTTAAAGAGCAGTGAATCTATTTAATGATACCTTTAATAATCTCCTCTTTCTTTTTGAAAGCAGTACTTGGGAAGCAGAATGTCTCTCCCACTAATGGCTGTCTGCCAACTGGCTTTCATCTTTATCCTTTCTGATTCTGCAGTCATTTACCCATGTGAAGCATTTGCTCTTAGAACATGCAGTTTTTAGCTTCTAGCAGGGAAGATGAGAGAAATCAATGTAAATTGCTGGGGTGAGTGACCGGGAGGTGACAGTCAAAAGCCTTGGATATTGTGTGCTTCAGCCTGACAAGCAAGATGAAGTATGCATGAATGGGAAGCTTCATAGAGGTCATGAAGGAGGATCAGTTACAGGACCTCAGAAAAGAATATAAAAAAGAGCAAATAAAGAAGATCCCCTGAGGTAGAAAGGAATTTTCTTGAGACTCATGTAAGAAACTTCTGAGAATACTGGACGGGGCTCTGGGTCTGCAGAAACCATTGGAAGAACCTGGGTTGACCTCAATACTGGGAGATCATTGTCTTCAAAACTATTTGCCTGTGGACCTTTTAAGATAAGGACTAAGAAAGCTAAGTACTCTGACAGAAGTTTCCTTAAGTAAAAGCATCTGCTATTGGGCAGCTTTAGAAAGGGGAGCCTTGAAATGGCTCCTGGAATTTGTTTGCTTACACTGGTCTACACCACTGTGATTTGGGACTACGCTCCCTAATATCTGAAGGGGAGACACTTTATTTTGACTCTGATTTGGTACTACCAGATCTGAGTGCTCCAAGTCAGGTGAGCGTTTCTGAGGTCTTTTTAAGAAGGTGTTGATTCTAGATTTCTTTTAAATTATGTGCAGCATCCCTAAGAGAAATGTTATATATCTCGCAATAAAATCATGGAAGTTGGCATTACTGCTGGACAGTTGAAAGGATGAATGGAAAGGTCTGTGAGCACATTCTCTGCATCCTGAGACATCTTTCTACTAGAAGAATACAGATTCAGTTACTACAAGACTCCCAGTGAAATATTGGGAGTATATGTGTATTTGACCTAGAAATGAACATCTGTCATAGATAATTGCTTCATGTAAGTTTGAATATTGTCTTTGAGCTTGGACTCTGAATCCCTTTGAGTTTGCGAGATGGATGCTGTTGATTTGACTCTGTCTCCCCTCAACTGCTCCTCTAGAAAATTCAGCACTGCATTTCAGAACTTCTTCTGGTGTTGATTCACCTTTCAAAGCTTTACACAGGTTTATTCTCCACTCTCTTTTCTTTATTCGACCTAACTATCTGTGTGGGAGACCACAGATTTGCATGAAGATGTTTACAGAAATGGCCTGGACATTTGTATTCAGCCAAATAGATTTTTAAAGATAGTTTGGATTGATATGATATTTAATTTCTTTTCAGAAGCTGACATTTTCTTGTTCCTTGAAATGGAAGATGGTTGTGTTTCCTTGCAGTACAAGAAAAATTACGATTTGAAGCTGCTTTTCTAACGGTGGTCATGTAACACCATTTTGAATACATCAGATTTCCCATTATCCATTATTTGCTGCCTTTTTTTTTTTTCGTTTCAAGTGCCCAAGTCTGTAAGCAAAATTGTCCCAATAAAATTTCACAGTCATATGAGACTGGTACTTGCGTAATGTTAGAATGGAATTAAGAGTTTCTGCTTTGGGTGCAGAACCAAGCATTCAAGAGCATTTGAAATGTTGAGATGAGAGAAACTGTCTTGGAACAGGCTGTTCTTATCCTGAACTGAATTTCTTGGTGTATTTCCAGAAGTACTGAACATAAGTGTGAAATGGGACCCAGAAGAAAAATTTGGGACCCAGTAGGACATGACCTTTTCTTCTATTGCTTTGCTCCCTTTGGTGTTAGAGCCAACCTAAAGCAAGCTGTCTGCCAGGGGCACCAGGCTCATGCCTGCCATGTGTGAAAGCAATGATACAGAGCTAGCTGGAGCAGATAAATTACCAACCAACAATTCATCTTATGCACGTGAAGTTTTCAATTGCCAGATTTCTCAGGCTGAAGTTTATTTTGTACCATGAGACCGGATTTAAAATAAACCCTGCAGTTCTTCATTGAGTGTCAGCCTGTACTATATGTAGGGAGGTCAGTGGGATCATATCAGGTGCAGGATGGTATCTAAGGGCTTACAGGAATATTATGAAAATGGAACATCACATTGTTCTGTTCTCCAAAATACTAAAACTTTATAATCTTGCATCTGAATATGAAATATTGAATAGTGAATATCACAAAATGTGCCTTTAATATCATTCAAGTTCAGAGAATAAGTAAAATGTTTGCCTGTAAATTTTTATTCCCACTTTGGAGGGAAATGAATTACAGGATTACTATTGGTTAAAATAAAGTATAATTTATTGCATAAAGATTAAGGGATTCAGATGAGTGCCCTGTGCAGTGTTATTTCTGTTGTGCAGTATAAATATATGGCTGTTAGCTATCAACAGCTCCTGTTCTAGCAAGCTGAGAGACAGAGTGAGAGTAGGAATTGTATCCGGACTGGGCTATCATTCAAGGAGGATAGAGTTCAGGTTGTGTGGGCAGGTACCTCATGTCTTCATATCCTGTTTTCGTATCCTTCATATTCAGAAGTTTAGGAATTGCTGAACAAGCCATAATAGAGGAGAAAAAGATGTTGGCAACCTTAGGTGTCTAAGGTGTTGTTAGCTTAAAGTTACTGAAATGCTGTTCCCCAAAGCTATGAGAGGACTTGTAGACGGAACGGTCAGCTCAATTTCATCCTGCCAATATTTATGCTCTCTAATTTGCATGGAAAAGCAACTGAACCAAATCTGCTTCCTCTGACTGCCTTTACACTTTGCATCTTATCTGAACATCTCCAAGGGCATGTCAGCTTTCTGTGAAGGGATTTACAGAGTGTTTAAGCATGTGCTTGAATTAAGTATGTAAGGAATCTCACAGAAGGCAGTAAGCATGTGTTTAAATGCTTTGCTGGATTGCCACTAGTCATGTAGCTTTTTAGAGCCTCAATTTCCCCTTTCTGTAATGAGGACTTTCCTACTTCACAGGAGTGTAGTGAAGAGAAACATTAAACACTGGAAGATCGCTCTGGCATTCAGGTAACTGTATATCATAAACACCTTCAAAAGACCTCTTCTAGACTTCTGTTTTTCTAAATAGACAATTTCCATCAACCTTTAAATCTTATTTACATAAATTCTTCTGCAGCTGATTAAACAGCAAGCCATACAGTATGCTTTGAGGAATCAAAAGTAAGGTCAGATCCTGAAATCAGTGCTATTTATGAATGCACTCATTTTCGTAGATAAAAGGATATGCTTGATGCATGATACCTTTGCTTTGTTTTAGTTTTGGAAATAATCATAAAAGGAAGAGTAAAAAGTTCACAGATATAGAAAACAAGACTTCTATGTAGGTAAAGACAATTTTTTTTTTAATTGTCTGACTTTAAAAGTGTATTTGAATTTTGTTGCCTGTCTGGCTGTGAAATTGTGGTATGTCTAAGACCTCTACAGAGAGGAATGCAGTGCCTTTTTGATATGCACACTGCATTTTAATCTTCAAACTCTTAGTTGTGTTAGCTTTTTGACTGTGGAAAGAGAGCTGTGTAAGTGTTGTCTTACAGGTGGAGTGAGGAAGATTTCCTCCTTGGTTTTATTCGTAATTCTGCCACTGACTTGCTCTGTAGCCATAAGTGAATCACTAGTATCTTTCTCTGGATAACTCACTTCTACCTCTCTCAGCCTCTGCTTTGCTAAGAAGGAGAGCAAGGTTTATGTGACTGTCCTGTGTACATTGAGGCAAACTGGGATTCTGCTACTGGGTTCCTGCACTCTGCTGCCTTCACCTGAGATAGTCACCTGAGCACCAGATGCTGCTGTAGCTTTGGATATGTTTGAAGAACAGAGGACGGCAATTATTGTGCTTGGGTAGGAGAGACTTTGCTTAGTGCTGTTGTGCATGAGAGACAGAGGTAAGAGAAACAGGCTGATTTAAGAGGCAAATAGAGACACACAGATGAGGAAGTCTGATGGCCTGATTCAGTCCAGGTATTTAGGTAGGTTTTGGGGCTAGAATTGTCTAGAAGAATGTTAGGACTGAGATCAAGGAAATTGTTAGCTCCTGTTTGATGGATGCAGTGTCCAGGATAAATTGCATTGTGCAATTCTTTGTACACCAAAAGGCATAACCAGAACAACCCACAGCTTTCTGATTATTGGTCAGCTGCAGGAGTTAAAGAAATCAACACCATCAATACCAGAAGAGCTATGGCTGGACCTAGAGCAGTATCAGTGGTCTTCTCCAGACCTACCAGCTGTTCTGTGGAGCACAGGGACAGGATGATGTAATGTCAACAAAGTTATTGAAACAATGCTTAAGTAACAGACTGGGGAAGATCCCTTAGCCCTCTTCCTGTAGGTGTCCTCATCTCCCAATCTATTAGCTAAATTGGATATTAGTTTCTAAATGCACTGAGGCACTGATGGATCATGCACAGATGTTTCTCAGAATACAGCCCACTAGACAGGGCAGAGTACTGATGAAAGCATTACTAGAGTACTGCCATTGGGACTGTTGGGTCCATCCCCACCTAAACTTTACCAAGTTTTGTGGTGTTTCCCGTTGCATAGAACTTGGTGCAGGCACAGAGTTAGGGTTAGGAATCTAAGAAAGAGAAATCCTAGATGTACAGTGGGAGAGGGGCACTCAAAAGGGGTTGCCAAAATAGTTGGAAAGCTGTTGGTAGGGTTCCCTCAACACTATGTGACCTGGGGATGTGGCTGAGATTCTGGCTTAGAGCCCAGTCTAGGTTTAGAGTCAAGGTTAGGACTCTGAGAAAGAGAAACTCAAGCCACGTAGTAAGAGTGGAGTTCAAAGGCCATACCAAAGTAAAGTGAGGGCTTCTGCTAGGGCTCTCCCCTGAGTGGTCCTTTGCCTGGGGGACTGGAGTGCCCCATGGATAAGTGCCAGCCTAGGGACAGGTGAGGGATAGGCCCGAGTGGCTCTTAGGCTGAGACAGTGGGGTCCTTCTGAACCAGAGCTTTATACCCCTCTGGCTCCTTCTGAGTTGTATTTCCTGTGCTAAGTGCAGACGGTGCATGTGCCAGCACCAAGCCGGGCACCACAGTACACTGGAAGTGTAACCAGAACCAGAGGTGTACTGTGCCTGCACAGTAGCCCTCGATGCCCTGGGGGGGAAACACACAAGCTAAAAGGATTAGGGCTGTCACTGCTAGAGAGGAAAAGAACATGCCATGACTATTTCTGCTAGCACAACCAGGGTTAACACAATGCAACCTCAATACCACTCATTTTTCTTGGGCAGAGCTACTCTCCTGTGTAAACAGAGATTAAGTTCATTGCATCCTTATAAAAGACCCTGCTATCAAATTGTGTTTAGAATTGCACAGAGGTCCAGGGAGAAGGCAGGGTTCCCAGTTTCACTAATGAACTTTGTTTTCAAGCCTGTATCTTTTTTTAAAAAAAACCCCAAACCTCCTCTCTATTTCCCAGAAATGTGTTCTGCTTTAGTATTCATGTCTCATATATCTAGCATTCTGAGAGATTCCAGCTCATACTTCTTTACTTCCTGTCCTTGATAGTTTAACCTCGAGGCATTCACATTGCCTCACCACCATCCTCGAGCTGTAGTTTTGCGATTCCTTGCCTATTGCTAGTCATTTCATATTGTTCTCTGCTGTTCTCAGAGTATTTGGATTTGAAATTCCTGTTACTTGTAGTAAAAGGAAGTGACTAAACACCAAGGAACACGGAAGAGGTGACTCTGATGTCAGATTGCATGAATGTTGCTGTATAGTGATAGTGCAGAGCTGCTGGAGTGCTAGTTCTTCAGCATGTGTAAAGCTGTGGCCATGCCTTTCTCCTTGTTAGGGTTAGGGAGTTCCTGGCAGTGTCTTGAAAAGCCAGCCCCTTGACAAGAATCTCTTTGCTTTGTCTACATTCTGGCTAGAGCAGAGTTAAGTCAGCCCTGAAGAAAATCCCAAGTTCACTAGTTCTCTTTTAAATACTTCCATTTCTTTTAAATCATTTTACTATTACTGACACTTTATGGCTGATCAGAAGTGCCAAATTACAACCCCAAAAAAACAAAACTTCTGTTCTCTCACCAATATTTGCAGGATGAGAATTCATGCTGTGCTGTCGGAAATGAATAGGCATTGGCTTCGAGCAAGGAGGAAACTGAGGGCTAGTTCCAACCTTTTGGCCTTATTATTGAGGATACTACTGGACAGTAGTTTTAAAAATGTAAACACCTGTCCTCTGCAGCAAGTAGTCACCATTAATCCTCGTTTTGCTGAATCACTGAAGAACCACCAATGGAATTGCTTGGACTCAAAAGCAAGTTTTGTCTTTAATTTCATGTGGAAGCTAGCTATTATGGATAGTAGCTCTTAACTATAGTCTGACCTAAATATTATTCTCTGTCATGTTCTCTGTTGGAAATGAGTTCCAGTCCATCATGTGTTTTCAGTGAGACAGATACGTTGTCTCTGCTTCTGTTGTGATTGTCAGTTCAGCAGTTAACACCTTTAATCTCAGTTGACAACATAAATATAGTGTCAACATAAATATAACTGGGATAGGACTTTGCTTTTGGGTTTCTAGTGGGTCATGGGAAATGAAGTTTATGTTGAACTCTTCTGTCACAGCATACTTGCATTTATCAGGAGATCCCGTTTAGCTGGCCAACAACACATCCATGAGGCATGAGCTAAACATTGGCAGTAGGTGCAGGGTTATTGTTGAACGGAAAAAGCCTGTGGTTTTGGATAAGGGTAAGCAGTTACTCAAATCCCCGTTTTTCTTTCATGTTATAAATCCCTTTTTAGTTCATATTCCAGGACTCCTGCTGGGCTGTGACTATACTTCAACTTGTTTTTCAGAAAAGCCCCTAAAAGTTGGCTCAGTTGCCTAAAGGGTCCTTCACAGGACAGGCAGCTCTTTCAGTCTCAGAAGGTTTCTTTCTCTCTGGTTGTTCATTTAGAGTAACATTCCCAAAGCCTTTATTCCAGGTCCTTTGTATGGGCTCCTCCCTGGGACTTCAGCGATCAAGGTGCTGCAGACAGGAGGGTGTTAAAGGGGAGATGATTAGCAGTGGGTTTCAGTAGAAGTATTAGTGCTGCCAGCTTTGAGACTGGCTCTTTCCCAGTAACCTTATTGCCCTGGACTCACAGGAGGCGGAGTAGTAGGTGGCAGGCCTGGCAGCAGAGAGTCCTCTCAAATGGTGAAGAGATAGTGTTTCTTTCAAGTCAAATACAGCTACTTTGACAAGTCCTGTTTTTCTAAAGTGGAGACTCACCACTGTTATTCCACTGCTGGAATAACAGCAGTCTAGGGGCCCTAGTGTGAAGAGCCTGAAGGGGTGCGGCACAGTGAAGATGTGGACTGCTTCTCTACAAATTCAGGCATAGCCAGGAGTGTTCACAGGCACTGGAACATGACTGTTGGTGCTGGCAAACTCACCAGCACATTCCTAATAGTGAGTTTGGCCTGTTCCAACCAGCAATTTCCTCAAACAGCTCCTGGGTGTGGGTTGGCAGTTAGGGAAGTCAAGGAACTATTCTCAAAAAAGGCTCAAAATCCCAAGATTGCTGTAGTCATCCAGTTTGAGGACTAACCAGTTTACTAGCCTGGACATGGCTGCTCTGTACCAGTTGACCTCCATGTTGACATCCAATGTTCTAGTGTAGATGTTGTCATAGAACCCAGAACGAACCAAGTCTCTCAGCTCATGTTCAAGCAGGTCTTGATGTTGATGGAGTGATAGTTGTTGGGTCTTTTAAGTGGGTCATTCCCACTCTTTCCTCATCTCCAGATCCAGAACCCAGTCTTCTAATAGGACCTAGAGGAATCACAAGATTGCCTTTGAGGCTTGCAAAAGGAGGCATTTGAAATACAATTTTGCAGATACTGAGGCAACAGTTAATTTTTAGGGATAGTTCATTGTTGTGTAATTCTTAACCTGCTTTATTGTGGTGCTACGGCTTTTGGAATTCTAACAGCATTAAAAAGCAGATAAAACCCAGGCAGTTTCCTTAATTTTCAAATAAACAATAAGTTTTTATGTATTCAGTGTTTTGCTCTGAAAATCTTCAGCATCCAGTAAATCAGGAGCTGGATGAAATTAGAGACATTCATGAAACTAAATTATCAAGGGCTAGATACAAAGACTGTACTTGTGGCTCATTAAGTTTCTTGGTTGCAAGTATTTGGAGGCAGGGAGAGCATTTAGGGGAAAAATCACTACACATTTATTGCTGTACTCTTCCTGCTGTAGTCTTCCCTGGGCATCCACTGCCAGCTGCTGTCAGAGGCAGGATACTGAGCTATGTGGCTCTCAGTACGACCCACCTGTCTGTTTTTGTGTCCTTCTGTAAATATAGTCAACATCTAAGTCTATTGTATAGAAAGGATGGAAACTGAATGGAAGCAAATGAGACAAATATTCTTCAGATGAAACAGTATAGATGACCATGAAACCAGGAGAGGGCCACAGTAAATGTCTTTACATTTGAATGTTGAACTATTTCAGGTTTGTTTTTTTTAAAAAAAATTTCTCTTTCTAAGCAATGTCGGGAGAACAGAAAAGTTTTCTGAATATAAGCACTTTTGCTTTTACTGAGTTTATATTTTCAAAATGGCTCTTTGTTTGGCCTTGAATAAACAAGCCTCCAAAACACTGTGTTGGGTAATCTTGGCCATTAATGTGTGTGTGATGTATATGTTTATGTGTGTGTCCAACCCTGTTCAGACTGACTGAATTTCACTGTCAAGCAAGGAAATATAAAACTTTTACAGTCTGCAAGAGTCTGGGCTTGGCAGGCTTCTGGAGTCCAGCACAGATCTGCCCTTGACTCTACAGCAAGTGTCAGACCTTGAGGAGGAAGCAGAAGAGGGGAAGTCTAACTTGGCTCCAAGACTGGTAAGTGGCACCTTTTTAGCACTTGAAAATAGAGACTGACATCCAGGAACTGAGTATCACTTTGTGTCTTAGTCACCCCAGGTTGTGGGGAGTGGGTATGGGCAAAGGAAGGAAAGAAAAGCGCTGATTGCCTTTTGGCAGGAGCAAAGGGCCCGCTGAGGGTTGAGTCCAGAAGAAGTGTTTCTTTTGGATTTGGGGTACCCCTTGGTGATGGCTACCTGGGTTTGAAGGACTAAGTTTCCTCATTCCAGGAGGCAATAGATTCTGGGCAGAGCTGCCCCTGTGGCAGAGGCATGGCCAGGCTTCGCCACGTCAGGAGGGAGTTACCAGGGAGAGAGTGCACCAACTGACCAAGAAATAAGAGAAATGAAGCTTTAATAATAAGGCACTGCCCATGCTTTTGGGGAACCCAGAGAATCTCTGTAACCCATTATGGATTCCATATGGTTTGGGGACTGAATGCTTTATGGCTATGCAGCACTCAAGAGGCTGCACCAGGGGATTGCCAGCTGGGAAGGATGTGTGTACATGATGTGGATCTCAGGAAACAAAGCAGAATGGAGGAGGATAGGGGCTGTCTATGTGATGGGAACACCTGCAGTCACCTGATGGGAGAGCTGTGGATTTCAGCCCTCTGTAATTCATCCTGGGGCCTGAAGTAACAGGAAAGTTGGTCACTACTGGTGTACAGCATCCAAAACACTCTGCCTGAACTAAGTACTGAAAGTGGAAGTATTGTGAAAGCTGCTGGTCCAGACAGGGAAGGAGAAAAGGGCCAGAAAGGAAGCCAAGCTGCAATTAGCCCCGTGGCTGTGGCACCTGGAGTTGGGTTTTGGCTTCTTGATTTCCAGAGAGGAGGATGTGTGAGGCTGAAGGACCAAGTCCATTTCCTTTTTGTTTCAGTGCCATTCTGGCTGCTAGCATGAAACTCTGGAGATGCACACTCAGATCCTCTTTCTGTGCTCCAAAAGCTTTCAAATTAATTTAATTTTCATTAAAATAGGACACCCTGACCAGTCACTGCTGGAGGTCCTTTAATCTGTAGCAGACAAAAAACAGATGTTTCTGTGTTCATTATTTACTTTATGTCCTTCCTACACTGACCCTGGTGCACCGTGTAGAAACTGGTCTGTTTCTCTTTGTTAAGTGCTGCTGCTTCCATCTGCCTTTTGATATGGAGGCCAGTAGCTCTGCTTTTTATGCAAAAAAAACCCAAAACCTCAAGGTTTTCTTGAGTCAACTTTTTTCCTCATGCCCCTACCTTTCTTTTGATGACTTCTGGGGGAGTCTGAGAGTTACTAGCATAGGGTTTGAATCCAGAGAAGGCTTGTGGTGAATAAAGCAGAAGTAAATTAAAGCAAAGAGATCAAATGTACTGCGCTGGTACAGCTACTGCCACACGATTTGGAAAGGGACTATGTCATTGTTGAGAACTTTGATTTCTTTACCACAGCCCTTGCCAAGGACTGTGTTTTCTAAAGTTTGCTGTTGCACTGTCCCACTTCCCAAGAGCTCTCTCACAGGATTTGCAGGAGGTGGCAGGCACTGAGCTATATTATTTAACTGCTCTAAGTATTTCTGTTTTCCATATCTCTGCTTTTTCCATTTCTACTATCTGTAGTTAACAGGTTCTTGGTGTCTCTGAAAGAATACTCAACACATATTTGTCAGCTCAGGTGTTTTTTGGCATGTTCCAACATTGTCTTGGCAATCCTGTAGTACTATGCATAGCATCCCGTACAGCATTCAGCAGCCTAAGTGCTGGTCTGAGTAGCCAATCCAGATTTTGGATATAAAAAAAGGGAGGAAAAAAAGAGACTTACTTATGAAAATTGCAAATGTCTAGAATTTATTGCTGACAATAACTTACTTGCATTTTCCAATTTGATAAGCTGAAAATGTCTTACTCCAATATGGCAAGAAACCTAACCAGCCACACAAGCAAAAAAAGGTCTTAAAATTAAATAGACAATGTAGAAAAGAAGGGAAAGATATGCATGAAATTCTGAAAACAGCTTATTCTCTATTGAAATAAAAATATGTAGCACTCATCCAGCTCAGCTCAGCTAGATATTCTTACACTACATATTTAACATCAACAAAGATTAATATTCCAATTCCGAATGCGGGGAAGCAGGATTTTTTTCCATTCCCATTGCTCATTCTCATGAATGAGCAACAGATGAATTTTTGCAATTTCTACCCCACGTTCCAGCTGAGTAAATTTTGGGACTGTAATATCAGCGTGTCCCTAGAGGAAAGGGTGTAAAATTTTGAAGGAAGAAAGGAGCCATTTACAGCGATCACTGTGTGGGAAAGTGGTTAAGGATAAATAATACAACAGTTCCAAAAGGAATTGTGTAAGAGCCTGGAAACACCATTTCTTGAAAGGATTTGAACACTGGGGAATTTCCAAAGTAAAACAGCAGTGAAAGATGAGCAGGGAAAAAGAAAAGGACAGAAAACAAACTCCAGAAGACTGAATTTCTCCCCTCCTGCATGCTGCTCCTCTACTTTCTGGTGAAGAAAGCAAACACTTTCTTGTATTCTTGCACAAGAAAAGTGTTGTTTCACACAAGCTCCCAGGGCCATTCAGAAGGAAGGGATGCCATTATGAAGCAACGCTGTTATCCCTGGGACCAAGACAGAGCTAGGAGCCTACATCTGTAGTTGCACAATCAGCAATAACCCTCTTTTTTTGCACCAGGACAAGGTGCAAGGACTGTTTGTGGAGCTGCTTTTTCTCCTTCTGTGAGCCTCTCCATTGCTTTGCTTGTGAAGTACACGAGGATCATAAGGGCAGTTAAGAACCTGCTCTTCCCCCTTCCCTTGCATAGAAACTCAGCTTGCACTGTGTTTGCTTGTGTGCTGGTTCTCGTGAGATCCTTATTGACTTGCAGCACTCACACATCTGGCTTGTATTTCCAGGACTTATCCTTCCCAAAGAGCTGGAAGTGCAGCAGGGAGAGAGGGCAGCGGTGCTGAGTGCTGAGGCTGTGTTTAAGTGGGGACTCGTGAGAGAGGAGTCTAAGGCAACTGTGAGTGAGTCTCTCCAGCAGCTTGTAGCTTCCCAGAGGCACGTCATAGTTCCTTCCTACCCTTTCTGCACCAGCTGCACATGTTCTCCCTCCCTCCCCCTTTCAGCACCAGCTGCAATGCTGGTGAATGTCACTGGAT
>VYZW01025511.1:3483-20795 GCA_013401315.1 Balaeniceps rex
CTTAGTTCCTCCAGATGTGCTACTAGGAATAGACTGGCTCCCTGGTTACAAGCCATCTGGGCTCTGTAAACTGATTTGCACTTATATTAAACAATAAGTGAACAGAATGCGGAAGAGTTATTAAAGCAAATGTACATTGCTTATAAATCTCAAAGTAAAATATTAAAACATAGTAAATGGGAATGGAATGTGCAAATGAAGACCTGCTTGTTTTTAATGAGTTTAGCTGTGACCTTCTCAATTTCAACCAAAAGAAAAGAATTTTATTTTTCTCTTTAAAAAAAAAAAAGAAAAAGAAACTATAAAACTGCTTACAGAAGTATCTGAGACAAAAACAAGGAAATATAATGTTCTAAACTTGACTGGTCCAAACCACTCAAGCTGCTGTGACAGCTCATAAAACTGAGAGTAGTTTTTAACTGGACTCTGTTTTACATTGCCAGAGTGAATTTTCCTTGCAGGAAGTAGCCAGAGGGTTTATTTAGTTTCCAGACTGCTGCTTTGATCTTTCCATTCTGTCACTTCTCAGGTTACATAGCCCTTTTTCACTGCAGTAAATCTGCAACAGTTAATGAGAATAAAATTTCCTCCTTCTCACTGATCGCATGCTGTTAAATGCCAAACCACAGCCAGCAGCATATTTGCAGAATTCAGCTGCACTGTACAAAACCAGCACAATCAGTTTAATCTTGTTGTTTTTGTAATTCATTTTATTGAGCTTTCCTTTTTCAAGTGACCTATTTTATCAAGACAAGTGGTTGCAAGGCCAGACCTGGAAGAAAGATTTAAAACTATAATAAAGTGAAGGGTGTTTTGCATGCTATGTATAAGCATGCTCACAGGATTCAAAATTAAACCTATAATGAGTAGTTTTTAAAAGTCCTGTATATCAGTGGGATATTACTTATGGTTATTATCTGAACTGAATGTGTGCTGCGAACAAGTCTTTAGTATAAAAATTAATGTAACATATCAAATTAATTTCTTTGCCAAATAGTTAAAATTGTTGTGATTCTAAAATTTGATTCTCAGAATCTGTGTTTATCAGCTTCAGCCATTCAAATATGATGACTGAACCACCCTTTTCTCTTACCTCTGGAAAACTTATTTATTATTTTTTTAAATCTCATGTTTTTAAAAAAAAAAATTCGTTTAGAGAGTTTATGTGCCTTCTGGGGTGTGAGCTTTTTAAGTTTTATTTTTTCCAAGACTCCCTGCCCAACCTTTGGCCTGGAAACTTTTTTTTTCCGTTTAATTAAAGTTGAAATTTTTGCATAATAATGCTACTCCAAGGTATAGATCTCCAAGAAAACGTTCCACATCTGTATTTGTATCTGGCTTGTTCCCTAATATATCCAGTGGTAGCCCTAAGATAGAAAGCAGTAAGAGACATTGAGATTTAGTTCCTCCTTAGTTTACACTAAAATCATCAATGATTTGGGATAGACTTTGACAAGATTTCACTAGGGCCCTGTGTTGATATATAAAAGTAGTTGAAATCTGGACAATTATCTATGGTGGTAAAAAATACTTAGTTTATTCATCAGTAATAACGCTCCAACTGCATTTGCTCTGTGTGCTCTAGTGAACACTGCAAATCCCCTAGTAATGTTAACTTTCAGAAAAGACTTTGAAAGCTTTTATTGGCTGCAGCTGTAAGTCAAAGCAGAACAGATTTTTTTACTCTCCCTCCCTCCTTCCTTCTAGCATCTGGATTATCATCCACATTGAGTTGCCTGGTTCTTGGTGCTGAGCCCTGGAGACAGCACGACTATCAGCCAGTAACCTGTTGGCATGGCTTTTCTGGGTATTTGTGCACAAGAGGGAACTTTTTTCCCCATTTATATTGAAGCAGAGTGCTGAGTGGCAGTGCTTGGACTTGAGGAGCTTGTATAAATATTTAAAGGAATAATTCTTCAGCTAGGAGCGCTTCAATTCAGGGCACTGAAAACTTGCATTTCCACTTCAGCTGTTTATTTCAGAGTAATTTTCAAAGTGACCCTGCTCTGTAATCTAGCACAGGAAGCAAGAAACACTTCCCGTCTGGAAACGGGAAGGTTAGTCAGAAGCCTGTGGAAGATGTGGACCAGATCCTGAGCTGATCTAGTCAGTGACACCAGTCACCTCTATGAAGTTGCCACTTCAGGATCTTACTCTGCTCAGGCTGTTGGCTGAAGCTTCTGTACCCAACATAACACCGACATTGCTGGAGCTCAGTAAAAGAGATGCTTGAAACCTTCCCAAGCCAGACATATTACTAGTTATATTACTAAGGCAATGTACTCTTCAATTTATGGAGTTGACACAAATACTTTGGACTGTGCAAGGAGAGAGGGGGAGGGAAGGACATCTTTGCTTTTTATTGCCTGCTCGTCAGGGCTTTTTTATTTGTTTTAGTTCTTACATCAATTTCTTAAAAATTAATTATTTAATCAGTGGGTTTGGCCAGTTGTTGAGCCAACAGCACAGGAGATGTTTGTCAGGCTTAGAATGGAAAGTCAGAACTCTTGGTTTCCGTTCCAGCTCTGACTGTGCACTTGACCTTCTGACAAATCCTGTACAGAATAGCTGAGAAACTCCCATCCGCATAGTGGAGCTGTGAGCTTGGGTGAGGGAATGCTAGTGAAGTTATCCCAATGCCCTTCAAAGAAACAAGACAGCTATATGAAACAACTTGAGTTCTTGAGTTGCTATTTTGCCTGCTGGCTGTATTTGCGATTTGTTGCCTTTCTAGCAGATTGGAAATATTCTTTTTGCTTTCTTTGACGGGTGCTACAGAATAAGCATAAGTCTTTTCTATCTACGTCAGTTTAATTTGAGTCTTCTCATTACAGTAATTTGTCACTTGATGTCTTTAGTGTTTGGGGTGTTTTTTCTCTCAATACTCCATCTGTGAAACTGAGGTCATGGAGAAAAGGAGCAACTTGCCTGGGATCACACAGCAGGTAACTGACAGAGCAAGAAACTGAGCCCAAGTCCCAGGCTGCTTTCACAGAGCTGGGATGGCAAACTCTACAGCTTTCAAGCAAGACTCTTACCGAATTTAGCTAAGCAAGGTCATTTGGTTTTAGCTCAGTGCTTTCTTACTATTCAGTTGGGAAATATTTTTTTTTTTAAACACTGCCTGCCCACCAGTGAATTTTGGCATGCTTGGTGTGTAGCTGGAGCCTGACACAGAAGACACAGTGCTCATTTCTCCACAATTGTCAGATATGCATTTGTTTATAATTAAATGGCAGAAACAGCAGTATTGTGCTGAGATACAACTGGGCACCAAGTCCAGAAGCAACTGGAAACTTTAAGTCATTAAGTGCACTGAAGAAAGCTGGATCCCATGGAAGGAGAGACATGATCATATTCATAAAAGCTGTATCATGATGCACAAGGGAGCTAAAGTATTATTGCACAGGTTTATTCTGACATTTTCTGTCTTTTGAGCAGATACATTATTACTATTTAAGGAACATTAATATTCAATTCTAACTAGAGATGGACTTGGTATTTGATGCAGTGGGTACAGTAACAGTCCCTGCCGCAAAACTCCCCTCCCACTTGGGCTTGAGGGATAGAAAGCATGGGGGGGAAAAAAAAGCTTCACAGATAGGGGAGAAAAAGTTGGGGCCATGAGAGGCAGAATTTAAGAGACTTGTGGTTTATAGTTTAACGTGATTACCAGTAGTGGGAGAATCTACAGTTACAGGATATTATATAAAGAAACATTGTTTTTTCTAAGGCTTCTCAGTTGTATGCTGTTTCTCCATAACCCATGGTTTGTGCTCTTACTCTGAAGGACAGAAAATTTATGGTCAGTGAAGCAAAACCAGAGGTAGCTGGCATGTAGAAGTAAATAGGATCATCTTCTCAATCACTAGACTCTAAGCAAGGGGAAAAGCAACCAGCTTTATGCCACTTTCTGATGCCCTCCACTCTTTCATGACTGGTGTAATGGAAGTGGTATCCCATCCAGTGTTTAGCTGACAGTGAGTATCAGCAGAAAGGCCATGGGTTTCACAGGCTTTGAGCCTTGGTTAAAGTGTGGTGGCAAGCTGGTACCTGCAAAAGATGAGCTAACTATTTCTTACCTGAAGATAACTTAAGAAGCTGGAGGTCTGTGTTTGTTCTGTGGAATTAAAAACATTTCCCACCTGTGCTTGGATGCACACTGTGCCTGAATCCTCACTGTACAATGGGTCAAGGCCTGGATGCCCCCAGCTCCCCCTGCCTTTCCATACCCTGGTCTCTGCGCAGAGGAAGCCTGCGGAGGGAGGGAAGGAGCAGTCTGCAGCATTTGCTAACCAATCTCCTAATCTGGCTAGCAGGACTGCAGCCTCTGCTGCATTCCGTATGTGGTTATACTGCCCTGCACTGCAATCGTTGTCTCAGACCTACAGTCTAGCACCTTTCATCAACACATTAAAAAAAAAAAAAAGCCACTGAGAGGAGAAGGAAAAATACAGACTTTGCTGCTGGCAAACTCCTGTGTCTCTTGTTGGCAAGTATAAACAATAAACTGCATCTCAGTTGTACAGGTTATAATGCTGTCCTTGTCTTGAGATTAGAGACTGGTGCATCATTTCTATGGCTTGGGTACCTCCTGAGGGGAAAAATACAGCCTTCAGTATTCATCTGAACATAACTTGTTTTGTCTGTTTAACTTGATACAGCATTATAGATTACAGGGTTTATGGCATGAGAGTTTACAAGGCACTATAGGATGGTAATGGTACCGTATGTTATCAACAGTGCTGTCACACATGAGTAGATTCAAAGAAGGGAAACATTAGGACTTCAAGGATGAGCTGCATGAAATTCTGAATGCCTGCCTGGGGTGAGGTGGGGGATGTTTTGAGAGTGAAAACAGTGGTTTTTTAGAAACAATAATATATTAGGTGTATAAGGGTGTATTAGGTGTATAAAGGGAGAAGGTACAGAGGGGTTGCTATGAACAGTACAGATGTTGGGCTTCTGAAGGGTGCTCAAAAACCTGGTTCAGACCCCATTCTCTGATACTCAGGAGGAGTTTTTCAAAGCTGCAGGTGTGATCAGTGGCAGCAAGGAAAGGTGCCATGTGTGTAAACAGGGGCTGCATATTTATGCCTCCAAATAAACCTTCTGAGCAGCTCACTTGAGCATGTGGAGAACTTTGAGTGTGATTCCTTCTTTAGGAGTTGGTAGGGTTGCTGATGAGTTGAGAGCTGTAAGTAGTGTTTGCTTGGTCTTATCAGGGTCAGAGGACCTACTGAATTATAAATTTAGAGATTTTTTTTAAATAAAATAGATTTTATTTTTAATAAAATTATAAAACTTGTATCCCCAGTGAGTAGCTGAGGGCCTCTCTGGAGGCTGGTATAAGCCTTGTTGATGCAGAGTAAGGAGGAAGGATTGACAGAGTTTTAGAACAGGTTTTGGATGAAAAGAAATGTAGCTGAAATGTGGCTCTGGTGGAAGCACTGTATGTGTTTAGCTTGGATTTCATTTTCAGTGAGCAGTGATTTCAGGGTGCTTTAATTTTGGGCTTCTAACCATGAAGCTGATAAAGCTGAAAAGGATGAAATTTGGGCCCTAAAGCCTGTAAGCTCCTAAACTGAAATTTGAGGCCTAAAGCCTGTAAGCTCCTAAACTGGTATTTCACCCTCTAAGGAGAAGACTCTTTTCCTGGTCCACCTTCACCTGCAGAGATAGTCACAGTCTTTTACAGTAGAGTCTGGTATGTTTCTTGCCATACTGCTTCAGGCCTCTTTCATGAGTGTGCAGGCCTGTTTTCCAAGCAGTGTTTCTTGCTGGGATTGTTCTGAAATCCATGCATCCTACTGGGGGATTTCCATTTGGACTTCAAGGGGTTAGTTTTGACCAAGAATTTCCCCAGTGACCTGGGACTTGCCTTTTCAAGGCCCTGCTTATGCCAGAGGAATTAGTACCTGTTTTAGAGCAACTTGTCAGCACCAGCACTTAGCAACAGTGTGAACGCTAGTGTGGACAGGCTCAGGTGTCTATCGCATCAGGAAAACTTAAAGAAAGCAGCTTTGCTCCATGGTCAGTCTGCACCCAGGTGCTAATTACCCTAGTTCAGACTAAGCTCAAGAGCCTCTCTTCCTGTACCATGCACTCACAAGCAGCAAAGATACCTGAACGGGAACCCCAGCAGAGGGTTGCTGGCAGAGTGCTCCCTGTCTGAGGCTGCCAAGTCTTCCAGACATACCACAAAGCCTATCTCGTCTCTCAGGCTCTGGACAGAGGAGGGAGTTAAGGAAAGTAAGTATTTTGTGGACACAGTGGGATGCTGGCTGGCATTTCCTGCTGTGAGGTGGGACACGATTGGTCTTTACATTTTAAATTATGTCAGGGCACCTAGGATCCTAGATGGGCATATTAATTTGGATGTCATGAATCAGAGTAAGTATCAATAAGCAGAGCTGTTAAGAAATCTCTCCTCACTCATGCACATCAGGAACATTTTCCTCTTCGGCATGTGTTCTTCAGTTCCCCAGCACTACAAGCAAATTGGAAGGTTCAGCTGTCATTTGGGGAAGGTCATAGATCACGCTAGCAGCCTGAGTAATCCAAGAGGTTTTAAGTATCATAGCATTTAGTTTAAAGTGAAATTTGCTCTGACAGGGGCTGGCAGACCAATAGGAAAAAGAAATATTTGTGCTTGGAGAAGTGCATGTGTAGAGACCATGAGTATAACTGATGGCTGGAAGTGATTTCAGTCTAAAAAAAACAAATCATTAAGAGAGTGCATAGGGGTAAAATACACAGTTCATATTTTAAAGGGTCTCAAAATGAACCAGCAACTGAGGTTAGCAGTACATAGTAATTAGCTGTGCTGTTCACTGTTTAACTCCATCAGCTCCAAGGCATAGTGGTAAACTTTGCACAAAAAGGAGTTGTGCTTTGACGATGTGGTTAGCAAGCACCAATCACTCTGTGTGCATGCGTGCAATTTTGTGACACAAAACTGCCTTAACTTGCAGATTAAGGCAACAGCACAAGTCATTTATCTGAGGAGCTCATTGTGGTGGTGTGTGATCTGTATGTGCTATACAGCTACAGGCATCGCGTACACTTCTACTAGGTACCTAGCTGAACAGGGCTGACTAACAGGAGCAAAAAATACCAATTCAGGGATGAGTATTGTTACCCTGATGGCATAATTATGTGTCCCTAAGTTTTTGGGAAGGCAGGCTGATGCTTGCTCTGCTGAGCACTGAGTTTCCCTGTAGATGCTGTATAAATAAGGCCAATAACACATTTGTCCTAGGAACAAGTTTTGAAGTCGATCGCTGGTATAAATCTAAGAACACATGGCACAAATTGTGATCTCAGGGGGGAGAGATTGTTACCCAATGAGTGTTTACAGCCAAAAACCTACCATCTTTCCTGGCTCCGCCCTTCTGCTGTTCTTGGCAGAAGTGGCAAGGATTCATCAGGACTTGGTTTTTAAACCCTTGTCTCTACCTCTGTAGATTATGCTTGCAGAGTCATTGCCCTTGGCCTGCCAGCCTCATGAGTAAGCCAGACTTCAGTCTCCAGATGCATGTTTGCCGTTCTGTTGCCCTACCCCTCAGTTACCTCCTGGGTTCAACAGCATTTTCCTCAACTAAGAGGACAAGCTTTTTGCTACGGGCTGCCAGTGCAAACAATTGAATAGGCAAAGCTGGTATGTTTCAAGAGCACTAATATGTAAAAATGAAGCCAACTTTTTTTTGATGCATGGACAAGCCTTCATTTACTTAAGAGAAATATTTAGATAGGAGAGAGTGGTGATTTGACCAAGGTGTTTTAATGTGATTTTTCTGTTCCTTTCTTTTTATTTTTTTAACTGTCCAAAGCAGTTATCAGCTGATCCATCTCTACCAGTTTTCTTCAGGACACTAACATATGTCTAAACCATTTGGAAATAACTGATATGTCTCAAAGTTTAAACTCTAGGGATCTTTACCTAATTACTTACACATTTATAAAAAATATATTTTAAAAAAATGATTTTCTGAGAATGTGATTGAAACCATATTTCCCCTGCTCTAATTATCAATTTAAATACATTTAAAAGTTCTTCGAATAAGGATTACTAAACTGGAAGTAGCTGGGCAGGCTCAGCCTGCAGTGATGGAGACCCATTGCCGCCTCGTGGCTCAGTGTCGTAATTACACCTCAACCCCAAAAACGTTATTTTAGTTTAGTATATGGTAGTATATAATGGAGTGACCAAAAGAAGTTCTGGAAACTCTGTAGCATCAAGAGAAGACACATTTGCATTTAAGAAGAAAGTCCTGCTTCAGGAGACATCTCAGGCTGCTGTGTTTGTTGTGTCTCTGCCACAGTAAACCTGAGGGTGGCTGCTGTTATCTCCCCTGTAAGCCAGGACATGGCCCCTACCAGCTTGACTTGCAGTCAGCAGCCTTCCTGCCTACAGGACTCACAGCCTACTCACTTGCCTACAACATCTTTCCAGAATGAAGTTTTCAATAGTTAGCAGAAACGCAAAGACCCCTATTCTACCATACTAGTAATAAAAACAACTTATCCATGACTAATGTTGTTATAGTCACAGAAAAAACACATTGAAAGATAAACCCAGAAAAGTGTTTTCTGTTAAAATCTCTCTTCATTATAAATCAACCATACATGCTTTAAGGATCTTCAGAGGAAAACAATGGACTATCCGAGTTTAAAGGTAGACTTAAAGGGTCCTGCTTCTCTGCAGTGTTACGTGTGTGTGATACCACTGGCAAGTGGGAACTTGTAGTAGCACAACAAAACTGGACTCTGCACTTCCAAATCCCACTACGCCTTCTTTTGGTTAACTCCTAGTATTAACGGTACTGAAAGAACTATTTAAAGAACTGGTATTGTTTTACAGTAATTATTCAATTTGTTTGTTTTCTGAACTTCCAAACAAATTGGTCCGCTTCATACTAGGTCCTTGTTGGCTTGTTTGGAAGAGCTTTGTGGCCTGTATTCAGAAAGCTATACCTAATGGCAGGCCACATGAGGTCGGTCTGTCTGTCTAATCCCTTGGCATACTGCAAATCAGTAACAGTGGTAGAAGCAGGGACCATCCTCTGACTGAGGTGAGTGCAGGGTTTGGTGTTTCTGGAGACAAGAGTTAGATACAAAGTAATAGGATTTCTCTTAATCCCTTCTTCTAGGAGTCTTTTAAAGCTTCAAGCCTGCTAATGAGAAAGCTGTTGTTTGCCAGGTACATGGGAGGGACCTGGAGAAGGTGCCTCAGAAGTCACCAGCTCACTTCATAATGGACTTGGAGAAGAGTAATAGGACTTTAGAGTGGATACAGGAAGGAATGGGTGGCCAGAGGATGGTGTGGAGCCAGAGGCACGTGTCCACATAGCTTTGCACCACTACAGGGTATACCGCGGCTACTCTGCTTCTCTTTGCCATGCTGCAGGGACTGATCAGCCTTTAAGGTCAGACTGATGGCTCTGTGTACGAGTTATGAGACAGGGGCATTGCCAATTCAAATACAGACAAGCAGACGTGGAAATAGCAAAGCACTTTCAGGGTGCTACATACATTCAGGTGAAACAGAACTATTTTCTCTGCAGTTTGGCTTGCTGACTGTCTTCCCTCCCTCTCAGAGGACAAATCTCAGCCTCAGACCTTCCACTTTCACGTGATTATCAGAATATCCCATGAGTGAACTAGCTTCCTGAGAAACCAGGCACCAAGGATCCTTTTCTAGGACTTCATAGAGGCACAATCTGAGGAAAGTATTTTTGTAAGGACAGAGTGATGGACATGGTCTCCCACCACTTCAGCTGAGCCCTTTCAGTCCAACCGATTCAGCAGTGCCAGCTTTTTGCTGAGCCAGGGCCTGGGGCCCACCCATTGTACATCTTCTGGATGGGTCATTCTTTCCCAGCCTTGACTGTTGCGTAACCCAAGTTCCATATGTATAATTGGCAGTAATGACGTTCAGCTTTTCCCCACTCCAAAAGCAGTTGGGTTCTTTGTGTTCTGACAGTCCTCAGAGGGGAAGTTCAGCTCCTTTCAATGCATCTTTAGTCAGATGATAAATCAGAATCCTTTTCCATTTGTCCTTCTACTGAAGTGGAAGTTAAAAAGTGACATAACTATGAATAGGCAGTAATCCAGTATCTTAGGCAAAGTTTATTTTTCTTCTACCTCCTGCATGATAGTTATTGTTGAGCATGAAATATGTGCCACTTTTCCCTACACAGTCCTTGTAATTTAGTATCTAATTCATTGCGTGGGACTTTTTAGGTGTAAAAGATGCTGTTCTATACGAAAAATGAATTATTCTGTCTCATCAGTATGTAGCCTTTCAGTATGTGATGAATTCTTTCTGCCATTTGGCTGTCAATCTTGTATCCCACCAGAAATACTGTCCTTTGCTGAACTATGTTGCTGTGCCAGATATTCTCACTTTCTCATTTCTAGCTGGTATTTTCCCAGGGGCTTCAGGAATGTACTGAAGGAAGGAAATTAGATTATTCAGATGTGCAGTGTAGGGTAGGGTTACCAGTGGGCTTTGAAAGAAGCATGCTTGAAGCCTTTCCCGAAAGACATGTTAACTTTAATGTACAGATAGCGAAACTGAGTCACAGAAGTGAAGTCCTTTGCCAGTAGATCCATAAAAGGATAGAAGAGACGACTTCTGTCTCTTCTGGGATTTCTATTTGACCTGAAAGCCTTTCCTCAATAGGAGTTTTGTTGATTTTTCTGCAGCATTTCTTTTCCCACCAAGGGAAGAGGAGACAGACCAGTGCTGGCTAGAAGGGGAAGATGGCTTGCAAGGTTGCCTCACGAAATTATCTCCATGGCAGGAAGAGTTGGAGACACCAGCACTAGTGTACAAAAACCTACAGTTTCTCTCTCCTCTTTTTGTAGCATTGGAGTTGATGGATTTGGTCAATCACCAGGGGTTCCTGGCCGCCCAGCGACTGCTTATGGATACCGCCCGGATGAACCTTACTACTATAGCTACGGAGCACGATAAAACAGCCTGCTCTGCAGTCCGGGATGCTGCCATGTGCCCTGGAGGAACCAGTGTGTGCGGGGCCAGCAGTGTATCTATCCGTTGGTAATGCATGATTGTACCATGATGGGTCCATCATTGTGTATCCTTTGGCATGTGTAGCTCCAGATAAACCTAGCCTTTCTGGGTCCAGTGTTTTAGTGACAGTGTTTGCTCTTTGGTTCCTCTTTGTTATCATTTTTGTACAGCATTTGCTCTGTGACTTGAAAGCAAGAATTGGAAAGCTACTGGACTGGAATGTGTCACATTCTGTATATTAAGCTACTAATTTAATTTCTATTAAATGTAAAAACCTGTGTGGTCAGCAGTGGTGAATGTATTTCTAACCAATGTTTCGTTTGTTTTCTAAGGTATTTAAGAAGAATGCTTCACGTGAAGTGTGTTTAACATGGACTGTTTCCCTCTCACACTTAAGTAAGAGGAACACTGTTAAGCCCCGGCATCTCCTGGCACCGCCTTGACACATAGTTACCAAAGGCCAGTCCTGGGTCTGAACACTTTAATAATGGAAAGATGGCACAGATTCACTGCCCTGGAGCTTCAAAAATTTACAATTTAGTTTAAATGCTTGAAAACACTTAAAAATAGAAACTACACTACAAAAGAATACCTTTACCATAGTGTTTAAATAGAGTTCTGTGGGCTGCGAGAAGACAGCCATACCCTGAGGACTAGTAAGAGGAAAAAAAAAACCTGTAACTTGGTTCAGAATCCAGATGCAGAGCCTTCCCCCCAACTTCTCCATCCTAAAATGCAAATCCATCCTGTCCTGTGTGTTCACAGGGTTTAAGTTGGATCAAAACACAAATCATTGACTGAGCAGCAGATACAGGCCAGGACACCTTCATGTTGGACTTGCAACGTGGTGATCGCATTAAGCCATGTTTTGAAACATGCTACATGCGAACAGAGTTTAGGCTAAAGCTATTCTTAAGTTGTGTACCCCTACTCATAATAGACGCAAGAAAGCGTACGGAAATGCTCTCTCTGCCACAGCCATCAAGACAGCAGTTCAAATTTTCACTTTTTAAAAGAAAAGCTACTTCCACCTCATCATTTTTTTTTTAATGGCTATTGATTTGCAGAATTGTTCCTCTCCCTCTTTTCTCCCTCATTTCTGGCTTAAACAGAAAATAGACTTGCATCAGGGGCTGATACTACTAAACCAGTAATCTCATAAGACTGGTGTATGTGCTAGGAAGGTGATCTTCGAAGGCATAGGGGTTGTTTAGGAAGTTGACAGGCTATTAGTCTTATACTTTAAAAATATCTTTGAAATCAAGATTGTTTTGAAACCTTGCTTGATCTTTTAAAAGTGTGCAGGTACTTTTATATGCACTGTTACTCACTGTGTTTCATACTGCATGACTGGAAACGATTCTAAAATTAGCTGTGGTATTTCTTACTAGTTTTCAGCGTCCTCCCTGTGCTGGCTTCATGTTCATGGCTTCACTTACTGGAGGTAGGTGGAAGAACAGCATTGCCAAAATTAACTAGTATTTTTAAAAATAATTTTCTGTATAATTTTTAACTAATTCTTATTCAGTTTCTTAGAAAATGTAAGATTTTACTAGAAACACTGCAGAAAACTTGAATTAAACTAATGGGTTTCTAGTGTCGTACCTTTCTAGATTCTTTCCATTGGTCTGAGCCCACACTTTATCTGCCCAGCAGTTGTGCCACATTTAGCCAAAAGCTTTCAGAAATTTTTATAGTTATAGCTGTGAGAGAAATTACCCAAACTGCGTATTCAGACACAGGCTTTTCTTCTGAGACTGGCACTCGCTCATCAGGATTTTCCAGAAAATTAGTGTGAAGTTATTTAAAGCAGTTGCCCTTCTCATGGAATGTGTTTTGGGGAAAAAAAAAAGTAGTGGGTCCTTGGAGTATATGCAAACTATCAATGAAACTGAAGGAGCCTTTAATTGGAAACTTCAGGTTAACAAGGAACTACAGTTGAGCTTCAGCAAACGGGTGGGTGTCTGTAATTGTAATACAGCTGTGACCATGCTGAGAATAAATGGCAGTGGAAAAATTTCTGGCTGCATTTTTAGTATTCAATGTTAGGAGTTTATGAGAAAAGAATAAAAGATCAAGTATTTGTAGCTTTGCCTGGCAGCAGCTAAGAGAAGAACATCATTTATCTGCAAGCAGAGCTTGGTAAAAATTACTCAGCACTTAGTAGCCTGAGGACACAGCCTGCTAGCCAAGATGAAAACCAGCTGTGCCACTATACTCTCCAAGGCAGGAGAGAGGCTGATTTTCCCTTTAATTACAGTTCCTGAGCCAGAAAGGGGAAAAAAGATATGAGTACATAGACTTTTCAATCTATATCACATTTCCTGTGGGTGTCAGAGGGAGACTGGAGAGTCTGACCTGTAGGGTAACTTTTTAATTATCTGTATTTATGGATTCAGTCCCCAAATACTGTATCCCCCATAAAATGGGGCGAGGAGGGATCTGCTTTCATTTAGCAACTTCTACAACTTTTGTCCTTTCCTCCTTTTCCTGGTTTCTCTCCCTGATTTTGTATAGCTCCTTGTTTCTTTCCCTACAGCATCAATCCCTAACCATCCCGGGAGTATCCTCTTTCACAGTCTGCTGCTAATTAATTAATGAGTTTGGTTAAGCAGGTGTTTTAGATATAATTAGGCTGTAAAGTTAATAGCACAATGAAATAAGCATAGGCTGAGAAGTTCATATGTCTGTTAGCTATTATTCAGGCTTTCTGCAGATGTACAGTATAATTTCAGTGAGCAATCTACTTAATGCAGCAGCCTAAGATCTTGTTTTAAATTAAATTAAATTTGTACCAGGCTAGTACTTAGGAGCTTACTAGGGCAACAGAGGGTGGGGAAAAGCAAAAGTAAACAAATATCCTTGGCCTAGAGAGCTTATGAAGGACCTGAATCAAAGTCTTTTAAATATCGGTGTGTGTGTGGAGCTGTCTGATAACAGTTTAACATGTGCATTTCATTCTGAAATAAGACTGCCATGATTCTGTTTAATTTAATCCACTTTGGATTAGATGAAACAGGAACAAGACGTATCTTCTTCTGGAATAAGCAGGACAAGCTCTGTTTAGATACAAGAAATTTCAAGCCCCTCTGGCAGGTTCTTTAATGGAATTCCTGTAATACACCATTGGTAAGCTCAGCTGTCCACTCTTCATGGAAGAAGGCTGAGAATAGCTAGAACCTTCATTCCTTCCATGTCCATCCTCAAGAAAAATAAAATACAGTGAAGTTGACTTACTGGTGCAACTTATGTTGCAGCTGTCAGCCCTTAAAGTTGTTGTGATCTGCTCATTTTTTCTTCATGACGTTCAGGAGAGAGCGTTGAGGCAACAAGAGAGGTAATGGAGCTGCCTGCCTGCGCAGACGGTGGAAGACAGCACTGCGTTGCACATAGTTCACAGGTAGAAGGTGATGTTTGCAACCAGTCAGTCTAGAAACCCACTTGAATGAGAACACGGACTTTTCTGGAGTTGGTATCTTGGGGTCCCTGCCCCCTAAAAAGAGAAACCCACTTCTGTTTTTTAAGAAATCGAGTACTTGAGAAATATCCTTAGCAGCAAAAAGCTACTGTAATATAGTTGTAACTAACATGACTACGTGGCAGGAAGACATCATTGGAAAAGATATCAGCTGCAGTTCAGGTTGGTGCTGGGACACCAACCCCAGCCCTGTTTCTTCCCTCTGCCTTTTCCAAAGGCCCCATGGCCTGGAAGAGGAAGAGCTCGGGAATATTTCTACAGCGCAGATAGTGACTGTGCCTGAGTCTGCTGGACAATGCTCCCCAGCTGTCGTTTTAGAACTTACGAGCTCTATTCCATAGATGGGCTTTTTGCTCCATCCTCTTCTACAGTTCCTAGCTGTCTCTCCACTATGCCAATCTTTTCTTGCCCAGTTGACTTAAATAACCAGTTACAAACCTAATGAGGCACTTGCTAAGGGCTCTGTAATCCTGCTTAGTCCCCTGCCTACTCTTTCTTCTGCCCTTGAAAGAGAAGGAACGGGGTTCACACCCACCTCGTTAGGTCCTGAGTTATTCTCCAGAGAAGTCTACATTGGCTGTTCTTTGGAGAAGCAAACCGCAAAGTTTGAAGGACAGAAGCCCAGCTCATGTCTGTACAGCACCCAGCACAATAGGGCCCTGAGCAGGGTGCACACCTCAGTACCCCTTCAGTTTGAATGAAACAATGGACTGGCACGGGAAAAGCGGATTGAAGGGAAGGAGTGCTTCTCCACAGAGGCAGCCCAGCAAAGTAAATACGCCATAAAGGATGCAGAGCAGCCAAGGTTTGCTTGTTTCCTACAGCCACGAGAATTACACCACAGCCTGAAGCCTGTGGCCAGAGCCAAGTGCTGTGAGTAGATATCGGTTGTTGCTTATTAAGAATTTGTCTTTACCTGCAGTTGTTCAGGTCTTCCAATCTTCTGCCTTTCACCTGCCACAAACACGCATGCAGAGGACATAAATCTGCGCGTAGGCCCTTGAATAAACTGTGGCATGGAAAGCCCAGGGTTCCCTGTATTCTGCACTTTGGGGCCAGGGTCTTTTGGCATGACTGTTTGTCCCATTTGGGCCAAAGACTTCAGATCTTTCCTACCCTTGAAAGAGGGACGTGGCGTATCTGAACTTCATTTTAGTTTCCATTCCTGTATGCATTATGTCACCCCATAATATATGACACACTTTGCCTCACACGCTACGTAGAACCCATTCTACTCTCCTGCACCCTGCTCCTCCCGCCATCTTTCTGCTTTATTTAAAAAGACCCAGGTCGTCCAGCTGCCAGTATACCCCCCTGCCAGAGGGGCGGACTCCTCCTAGCACTCTGCTGCTTTGTTAACCCTGACGGGCCAGCTTTAGACGTCCTGGTGCACAACAGTGGAATTCAGGTGTGGATCTGAGGGGATCCCTTTTTCTGTCTGCATGCCTGTGGCTTTGTTGTGCCAAAGGGACTCCAGCATAAACCAGCCACCGGCCAGTAGACCTGTGTCTCTGGGAGTATCTGCACTGTCCATGCTCTGGGCATGGACTGGAAGGCTTCGCTAGAAAGGTGGGAAAAAGCGTATTGCTAAAGAATACACTCTACGAAGTTCATGCCAGATTTGACAGCACAAAATTTAATGCAGGCTAAACCGGTGGAGCTTGGTTGCTAAAGCAAGCCAAGGAGTTAGCACAGCTTAGACCACCTTTGTTAAATACGCTGCCGTTGCCATTAAATCTTTGTCTAGACAAGGCCACGGGTATGGGGTGTGCTGCTGGGCCCCGCTCGCTCTAAGCGTTAGGTTCAAAATGATTGAGCAAACCACATCCTAGTGCCCTGGCGCTGCATGAAACTGGAATAACATTGGTGATATGAAAATAGTGTGTGAAAAGCCCAGACCTCCCACTGCACTATAGTAATTCCTTTCAACATTTGTTCCGTTGTCCAAAATACTCACGTGAAATCTCTCCCTGGAGTCACTTTACTCTGCAGCATAGAGAGCAATTAGTTTTAATGGCATTAAATCGATCTCCTTACGATGCACGAGTTACAGGACCAAAGCAAACGCCGCAGTGCTCGGGGCGATGGCGCGGGGAGACCTGTTAGACCACCTGCCTCGCGTACGCGGTTTTCACCCTGTCGCCTGCCCTTTCTTTAGGCTGGTCGGGAAGCTGTTGCTCGATTCCCCGTGGCAGTGGTGCGGGGGCTGAGCGGGGAAACCGTGGAAGGAAATGAGCTGCCTAAACGCAGCCGGGGGGCAGGAGGCCGCCGTACGCTCGAAGGAGGGAGATGCCTGTTCCCAAACGCCCGAGACCCGTAAATCACAGGCACCGCAGCTCCTTTCCACACAGCAAAGGAGGTTCAGGCGGAGGGTCCGTCCTGCCCACCGCGCCTGCGGCACCGAGCAGCGGGCATGGAGGACGGGGCTGGCCGGGGGAGAGCCCGGCCGCTGCTGCGGGGGGCAGGCGCCGGGGGGCTGACGCGAGCACAGGCTGCATGCAGGTGTGGGCTGCGGTTCTCGCGGGTGCTCCGTTGCCGCCACGATTCCTGAGGGGCTGGGGGTGCGGGGCTCGGGACCACTGGCGGACACGGGCCGAGGGCGGGCTCTGCTCGGGCGGGGAGCTGCGGCTCGCTGCCGGTACGGAGCTGCCGCGGAAAAGGTACGGGCAGCCTGAGGGGAGACTCGCCCACAACCAAAATGGCCGCCGCCGCCGCTTCGCGGGCCTCGCCCTCGCGCGAGCTGACCGCCCGCCCGCCGCCGGGGGGCGCGCAAGGGCAGGTGGTGGCGCTCCGCCC